>CM073761.1:89240730-89421255 GCA_037127475.1 Arma custos | reverse complement strand
TATTTTTTAATACATTTAATTTTTTCCATTTAAATTAAAAACCAGAGCCATATCTTGTGCAACTGCCAAAATAAGTATAAACTGTTGCTTTGTGGCTTGCCATTTTTCAAAAATAATTATAATTTAACTTATCCAGCACGACAGAAGATTAAACAAAATTAGGCCCTAATATTCTATCGGGAACACCAATAAAATATTACATCACTAACATTTTTATATATATATATAATCTCGAGATGCAGTCAAAGAAAAAAAAAAGTTAAAATCATTATACATGATTTAGTGTTTAAAAATAGTATATATAGCAAATAGGAAGTATTAATTACTAAAGAAATGAATTTTTACCTGTTATATGTTAAAAATGAAACTTAACTTCTTCGATTTTTAAATAGAATAATTTAATCTTAGAATGAATGAACTCGAAATATTAACCGTCATTTTAAGAATTACTTAGATATACAGTGCCGGCCAAAAGTAATTGCACAAGCCAAATATTGGCTCTAAAGTTATATTAGAATGAAATAAAATTACACAACTTTTCAAAAGAAAAATATTTTATTTAAACAAGTTCTAAAGTGTAAAAACATCAAGTAAATAAAACTGATCACTTAGAATAAACAAGATTTTTTTTTTAACTCTGGCTCGATTTTTTCCCAATCCAAGCAAAACTTCTTTCAGGCGTTTTTTGGAGGTAACGACGTATTTCCGAATCCTTTGTTCTAAATTGTAACATAAGTTTTCTATGACATTATGTTCCGGACTTTGGGGAGGGGTTAGAAGCGTAAATTATACAAGAGCCAATCTTTGGTCTTATTCGCACTATGCTTAGGATCATTGTCCTGTTGAAATATGTAAGAATTTTCAATCCCTAATTTTTGAGTGCTGATCTGTAGATTATGACTCAAAATGTTGACGTATCCATCTGCATTTAAGATGTGTTCAATCGGAACAAGTTTGCCAACGCCATTAAATGAAGTGCACCCTCAAACCATAACATGATCTCCATGTTTTACAGTTGGTCGAACATTTAGTCTTTTTAAATCGTTGTTGGGTTTTCGCCAAATGTGCTTCCTACCATCACTCCCAAATATATTAAATTTGCTTTCGTCGCTAAATAGAACATTTTGCCAAAATTCTACAGGTTTGTTAATGTACTCTTTTGCAAACTCAAGTATCTTTCTTCTGTTAACCTCACTGATAAACGGTTTCTTTCTTGGTATCCTACTGTGCATATATTATTGATAAGGGCTCTTCTGGCAGAAGACTCACTTACTTGCTTATTTGAAATACAAGTCACCATATCTACTAGTTGCCAAGAACTAATTGATGGTGATCTCCCCACCAGAAATAAATAGACCACCGTAATAAGGCCAAGCAGCTATAGTATAACAGTACGGCTCATTACAATAGTAACTTATGTAACAATCAGTTGTAATTTGTTTTTATACCAATAAAGGTTTTTTAAAGTAGTTCGAAAGCTCGAGTTTATAATTATAGATTGAATAAACCCAATATAATGGTTATACATCATAAAAATTCGATTATTAAGGAGCATCGGTTCAGAGCTCGGCCAATACTGAGAAGAAACTGCTGCGTAAGTATAAACCAAGCTGCAGAGTCCAATGTTCAAATTAAAAATTAATAAAATGATTCTTATAATATATTCTAATTTACAAACTATACTTAATTTAATCTTTTAATTTTATACTTATTTATAAAATCATTAAACAACATTATACGCGTTGTAGTTTATCAAATAGGGAGTATTAATAAATCAAAAAGTGAATTATTATCTTATTAATACTTGTAAAATGAAAACTGCAGTTATTTATTTGATAGTTAACTTTAATAATTCAAGCATAAACTGCGCAAAAATGAATAGGGATACGACTAATTTTGTTGTATTTACATTAGTTAGCATTTTAATATTATTTAGTTAAAAAAGCATTAATATTTATTAGGCATTATACTACATTAGATATTAATATTAAAAGGCGAGGTAAAGTATATACTACGAAATTAGAAATATCCATATTCATTTTTCTGCAACATAGATTGAATGAACTTGAGATATAACCAATGAATATACTTAATTTAATAATTTTATCGTCTCATTTATTTTTCGAAGAAGAAATTGGCGGGTTTTCTTCGATTTTTAACTAAAATATTTAAACAATGAATAACAAGAAGCGTTGTGTCTGCTATAAAGTCCTTTCCGCTTTACGAAGGTAAAATAAAGTATTACATCACTAATAACTTTTTATATGTACAGAGATATATACAAATACAATTTATAACCTTCATTCCATTAAAATAAAGATGCTATTTGTATAAATACGAAGGTAAATATACATATTTATGAAATAATTTTAATTGAATATAAGACACCGAAAATTAAAACATTTTACCTTAAATAAATCACAAACTGGTTATACATTGATTAATGTAAATATTTAATTTAAGGCTATAATTTAAGGTTATATTTAAAAATCAAATATATGTTATAATTATTTTAAATAATCAATCTACGTGATTGAAGGAAAGATAATTGGTCTCTCTCTTGATTCTACTACTAGAGAAAGCTGGCTGGTGAAAGAATAATTTATAATCTGTCTGCCGGAAATTTGTTTTCTTTTTCAATTTCCTACCTTAAAATATCCCACTTCAGGGTTCCGGTAAGAATTTCTTAGTTTCCATATTTTGAAGATCGAATTAACAATTACGATATTCGCTTGCTTTCAATCAAATAACTTGCTAAGGCAATGAGAGTAATATTTATTTACACGATCACTGACAATTTGTAAAAAATGGAACATAAAACGATATACAAAATAAAAGAAAGCGTAAATACAAAACCTATATCCGATATTATTAGCAAGTAATGTTTAATAATATAATATTAATAATTTATTATTAATAAGGCATTGATCTTAATGAGGAATATAATTGGTTGAGCTCATTACGAGATCGTGTTATGTCTCGTTATAACGAATAAAATATTTTTTCCTAATAAACATCGAATGAAGTTATAAGAAGACTCGTAATAAATAAAGAACGTTTAGTGGAGATAAAATCTGGGATAATACGGCTACAAAATAAATTTTATTCCGCATCAATTTTTATTTTTATCTTCAAGATTTCACCTAAATATCACATTAAACTGTTTCACGGCCATACTATTACCTTTTACTGTAAGTCACACAAGTATAAGTTTGAAATAACGAACATAAAAGTTTGTATGCAGTTTTTATCCGCTTTTATGGCTTTCCGAACGTTCACAGTTTTCTTTAGCTTGAGTTTGTTGGGTTTTTTTTTTCAATTTGATATCAGTTCAATTTAATTCTTAACCCATTAGATACGATTCATACTTAACCAATGTACTGTTTCACAACTTACAACTTAGCTTAGAAAATTTTTGAGATTTTCTTACAATTTTTTTAAAATTAAAACATACTGAAATCTTCGAAACACATTTTGAATTAAGTTTGCAAAATAAGATTATAATTTACAACAAGTACCAACGGTTTATGAAATTTACCATAATATTCTACTGAGCATGATGGGAAAATTCTATCTGTCCCTCCTCAATACACTATGCAGTATTACCAATAAACAAATTTAAATTAATTAAACATTCAACAACCTATTTACTAATTTTATTAATAGGAATATAGTATAAATAGTATATCAATCACAAAAACAAAATTGAAATAGATAAATTTAAAGGTGTTGCTTTTCTCGAATATTTCCTAATATAAATGATTTCCTTATTATTTCTATGAAAATATTAATTAATTATCCATTCTTTTTATACAAATTATGTTATAAATTTATTCTTCCTATAAGCATAGAAGAACTGAGTACAGGAGATACATATGGAGTCTACAATGGAAAACCAGGTAACTCCCTTTTTTTAAATTTTTTTCAAAGTTTACCACGGAATGGGTATCATTATTTTTATTAAAATTCATGCAGATTGCTGGTTCTGTCAATCTGATAATAGAGAGGATGAATGAGGACCTTTAAGCCCAACTCGTGGAAGTTACTTTACCTCGCTTTCCCCCAGGATGAACCAGCTTATCCTACTTATGGACATAATTTTTCTCCCGTTTTGTACCGTTTGAGCTCGTTTTTTTCTGACTTTACCACCCAATCGTGTTCGTTGTCTAAGATCTATCAGAAACTGCTCTTAACAAATTTTGTAAAAAACTCGAGTTACTGCGTTTTCCCCTGTATTCTTCGTCTGAGCTATCAAAATTATTCCCAATATCTTTCCGATTTCGCCGTATCATTTTGGTTAAAAAACGGACTGAGGAGTATTTATTACTTACTAGCTTATGCCCGCGGCTTCGCTCGTGTTGAATTTGGTCTGCCACATAAAGTTTCGTGAGAGATCATTTAAAATAAATAATTTAATTATTTTTTAAAAATATAAGTTACTCGTACATCCAAAATTTCAGATATCTAACTTCAAAACTGACGGATTCTATACAACCTTTGAGCCGCTATTATATTAAAGGGGAAACCCTTGAGGTGGAATTATCCAAATTTCTTTCTTAAACTGTACAAAGAACATATCTACAAATTTTAAGATGATAAGTTTCAAATTTGTTTTTAATTATGTACTATAACGGGGGAGGGGCACATGCCCCCGTGCCCCCACATAAATCTGCCCTTGCTGTAGCCTATGATGTACGTGTAACCTATTTTACTCAATAATTTGCATCCAAATCCGTTCAGTAGTTTTTGCGTGAATGAGTAACTAACATAAATACAAACTGTCGAATTTATAATATTAATAGGATATCAAAACAATAGTTTCACTCATGCGCTTTCTGTTATTTTAACCACTATTATCATGTGATTTGCCATTAATTATGCCCTATAATGGATTCTCCACAGTACCTAAAAAACTGTCAGGGGGAGGCACGTGCCCTATTGCGCCCCCCTAAATCCGCGCTTCCTATAGCCTATGTGTTATTCTGATGTATAAACTATATTACTGTCAAGTTTCATCCAAATCCGTTCAGTAGTTTTTGCGTGAAAGAGAGACAAACATACAAACTTTCACACTTATAATATTAGTAAGATTATAGGTAACAAATCTACGAACTTTTGGGACTCTTTTAACATTTAAACATTCTCTTTTCGTTCCTTTCCAATGCTTATCGAGCGTCTATATTACTGCTATGGTAAGAATAGACATTAACTGGTGTTTTAACTACAGCTGAATTTGATTGTGCAAGTTTACTAAGTTGAAATTAAGTGTAGTAAAAAAAAATAAGTTGGGGTCTTCTTAACGGAGTGGATTCAATCCAACATTACACGGACCCCCGTCTAAATAACCAGCAGTTTAGACAGAAAGATCATAAATTAATCGTCATTGTACTATTTTTAAGTAATGGTGACCTACTTCCCCTTGATTAATAAAAAAAAATAATTTTCTATAAACTATGAAAATCTTTAAAACTAGAATGGGACCCTCAAATAAAACATTATCCCTGATTCAATAGAGAGAACCCATTTAAATGGGGAAAAGATGGACTCCACGAGACCTCAGCCGTTCAATAGATCTGGAAGTACTTTAAAAAAAAAAGAAGTTTTGAAGTTTAGGGTCGAAAAGTATATAAAGTTCGTAGTATAGGACAATCCTCTCCACCTTATTTTTCACGCTTTTAAATGGGGTCCCAATAATGTAGTGTTTATTGAAACAAATAACAATTAAACCACAGACGTAAATGAAACAAAAAATATTATTCTTATTTACAGGTATATAAAAGACTTTATACTGTGTTTTTAGGATCGTTCACTTAAAATGCGGGATATCTTTGTTTCATATGTACCAATAGTTTATTTTTTTTCGTTTATCAATGACCATTAGGAGTTGCCTTGTATTTAAATGTTTCAGATGAATATAAAATAAACTTTGAAACAATGAACAAACAATAAGAGTCCCCTTAATACAGTTCATACAGCCTAGATATGGTTAATTTTTATTTTAACATTGCTCATACGTTACTTGAAGCCATGCGTATTAGTACGCTTAAATTGAGAAGACAGAACTTGACTATTCCAAATGGCTCTATTGTGTTCCTTTTCCGCTCGTTCTGTATAAAAGAAAATTTAATAAATTTTAAAGTTTGCTGCCCAGTTTCCCCTACCTGTCTATTTTAATCACCATCAATTACAATGAAGCGGTTGCTTACTGAAAACGGATTTTTAAGTCATCAACATCCCTTTATCCAATAAATTCATCTTCGAAACAAAATCTAATATATTTTTAGGTCATAGTTCAATCAAGGAGTCAGACGGAGATTTGCTACTAAATCTTTGTAAACCTACCTAGTTCGAGGGTAGAAAATCACAATAATGCATAACATTTCAAAGAAATGAGATTATATCGGTAGGAATATTAGGAACTATTCATCTCTTACGGAAGTTTCGACCCAAATTGAGCGTCGTCATCTGGGTTCAGCTCTCGAACGTGTAGGTGGAAACTAAAACTTAATGAAATTAATTGTTAAAATTATAATGTATGTTATCTCTTAATTTATTGACCATATGGACTTTTAATACTCTTACAATATCATGTATCAAAGATTTATGTATTTGTCAGTACGCTATCTGAGTGAAACCAATTGTCGATTGCACGTTTTATTGGTTCACTAATTTTTTTTTTAAACGTATTTATTGAAATTTACAACTGTATACATAATACATCAAGTAAATATGATGAAAGATAAATCATGTCCAGAGACAAAGACATTAAGGTCATTATGGATTTCTTTGTTCGTAACAAACTAAGGAGCATAGCGGATTTTACGAAGGAGTTTGGATTGTAAGGATTGAATACAAAAGGAATTCGATGGCTTATTGGCTCTTCCGTAAGTCCAGATTGGTCTAATGGTTGTCATATATATGAGTCTTTTGTTATTAATTGGGAGCTTAGAGCGTTTGTCTAGTAAATGTTGAAGTAGGCGAGCCGTTTCAGTCTAGTGTGAGGATTTCAAGTTAAGCGTTTGTCAAGGTGTAGTCCTAAGTACCGGACCTGTTCTACAGGAATCAGTGGGATGTTATTAAACGATACAGGAGGGTAGGAAGTCGTTGGTTTACGACGGAGGGTAAAGGTGATTTGATGGGATATGTGGGAATTTATTTTAATCCTCCAGTTTAACACCAATTTTCAAGGTCAGTGATATAGGATTGAAGAGTACCGGATGCTATAACTGGATCAGTGTTGACAGATAATAGAAATGTGTCATCCACATACGGGGTAAGGATAGTATTAGGATGAGTTGGGATGTCAGCTGTTTAAACTGTGTAGAGAATTGGGCCGATGATACTGCCTTGAGAAACACCGGCAGATTGAGGAAAGAAGGATGAGTAGACATTATTATGATTTACTCTTGAATGACCTGTAGGAGAATAGGATTGGATAATGAGAAAGTATGCAGGAGATAGCTATTTACGGAGTTTGTAAAGCAGCCCGGGATGCCAGACTCGGTCGGAAGCCTGTTCAACATCAAGGAAGACCCTAGGACAATACAATCCACGTTCTAAAGCTGAGGAAACAACGTCCACCATACGATGACATTGCTGGATAGTTGAGTGGGATGTCCTGAATCCAAACTGGTGATCTGGGATAATGTGATTTGCATTCAGGATGGGGTACAGTCGTTTCAGGATGAGCTTTTCCAGGATTTACCCATAGATGGTAAAAGTAAGATAGAGCGGTAAGAGGAAGAGTATTCCGGTTCCTTTTTAGATTTAGGTATCATTTTTACGACGGATAATTTCCAGAGGTTAGAAAAAAATGTAGTGCGGAGTATAGCATTATATATGTATGTGAGGAATAGAATGGCTTTTCTAGGAAGATGAGGATCGGGATGAGTTCGTGTCCAAGAGCTTTGCGAGAAGGTAATCTGTGAATAATATTCGATATTTCTGAAGGATGGAATGTTTTGGGAGGAAGGGTCATTTGAAGAGGAATATTTAACTCGCTTTGTATATATTCATGGTGGGGCGGATTCATGATATCAGGATGGGGCTGAAAAGTTTTAGAAAGGAATTGACCGAACAACTGGTTCACTAATGCTGAAGAATACTAGAGTAATTCAGTGTTTTTGATAAATCGTTTTCACGAAAATTGTTCCTTTTATATCTATTTTGTCTAAAACCCATTGAAAGGTTTCAAAATTACATATAAAATAAAACATTAAATTAAAATCATTGCTATTGGACCATTATTGCCAATGATATAGGATATTGAACGTTGTAGTTGGTTTCACTTGTCTTGTGCACCGAGGTTAGACCATTAAGCCATCATTTTGAACATTATTTTTAACGATAATGGAGAAAAAAATTAAGGATTTTATTTCGATGTAGTTTATTTTCATTTCTTCCAAATGATCTTTGATCGGATGAAATGTTACGATACATCTAACCAATCGTTAAAAATTATATCCTTTTAATATCACCTTGGATTCTATTATTGTGCAAACGAGGTATTATAAAAAGTACTTTTATTTTTCAATTCGACATTTTCCACTCTTCAAGCACAACAAAGACGGTAACTTTATTTAATATGCTAAGTGCAACAGACCCAAATCAATGTTTCTATAAAATTCCATGCGAATTATTTTCACTGGCCAACTGGTCATTATTTTACTAAAGTGATGAAGATAATCATTAGATCCACGATTCCTCACATTCATACACCAATAATTTCCCAAGCTGAGTACGTTGTCTTTCTGTTATGCAGGACTCTACCATATCAGTCGTTCTTTCCTGTTTATCCCGATCTATCTCCAGATTAAAAAATTCTATTACTACAGTCGTCCTAGCGCTAACCTCAAGCATTTTGCGAGGTCATTATATACGCGAGTATAGGAAGATCCTGTAGACAGACCACTCTAGAAAGAGAGTATCAAGTGAAAATTATATTCCACTCTATTATTTTTATTCTGGGCCTTAAACTTTTGGAATGCTGTTGTTATTAATTGATATCAGCTTATATTGATTTTTAAATAGTTTATATTTTTAATTTGGTAACTTGAGGATTTATTTCAATCCATGTTTTCTAAAGACAATGATAGAAATCATTCGCTGAAAATGATCCTGTATGAATGAAAGCATTACCTTCAATAGATTGGGTCCATCAGGAACGCGTACTAACCGCCATCAGGGAATCAATTATTGGAAATCCTTCTTCCTTTTCCTTCTCCCGTTAATGAAAATATCAAGATTCGACAAAAATAAAATCCATTGGAAGCCAACGATACAATGGAGGGTAGAATAAAATCATTACCACGCCATTATCATCATCATTTTACCTGTATATTTGAAAACAATCAAATATATATAATCTCATTAAAATCAGTATACAACTCAGAAATATCACATGTCTTAAAAAAAAAAGAAGAAAAAAATCGTATGAACCAAACAAAATGTGATACAGGAATTAAAAAAACAATAAATACCGATAGAGCAGTACACATATGAGAATAAATAAATGTAAATACATAAAACTGTATGCATTAACAAAGAAATTAAAATTATACAGGTTATAAAAGAACACCTGCACCTTTATAACCCAAGATGTTGGGCCCAGTACGAGGTTGATTTGTTCTAGATCACGCTTAACCGTCAGGTTTTATCGCCAATTAAGAGTGAACATTTCATATATGCTGGATAATTCCAAGGAGGATCTCCAGTTCCCACTGGGTCCATCTCCGGCTTTCAACAGATTTCGGCACATCAACTCAGCGCTCCATCACAGAGCCACCCCTCTCCCAAATAGTTATACAGGTAAAATTAATATAAAGTGGAATAAAATACAATGCAAATATAATTATAACCTTAAACAGGCCAAAATTGATAGGTTTTGCGTATTAGCTGAGAACTTATGCGGTTATTATTGGATTTCTGAGGACTGTTATCTCCTCTACACTTATTTCTAAATCGCCTGTAACTCCTAGTCCCACCCTCACTCAAATTTCACCGGTTTCCAACAACAGCGACACGGAAGATGAGAATTTCTGGTAGTTCTGATATCCATTCTCAATTTTCCTGCACTCAATCTTTGTGGATGGAGTTCCCTATACCAAGTGTTAAAAGTATTCTTAAGCAATGAAAAGATTATAGACCATATATCTATAGTTAGTCATATTTTCTTTATCTTAATTTAATTTATTCATTTTTCCACTTTTATTAATTTATCACACACACACACACATCCATCCTTCTCTACGCAGCCCCGATATGGAATGGTGCCTTGGACACACTGGCTTACAGGAGACCAATGGTGTCCATTTATCGTCGAAGTGCCCTGAGGGTAATCAGCGCGTTTCGCACTGTCTCTTACGAAGCTGCATGTGTAGTGGCCAGGATGCCACCAATAGAACTGATCGCAGAAGAGAGACAGCGTTGGTATAAGAGAGTTGCTCGCATCCCCAGAACTGAGGAAAGGAAGATGACAATTGAGAAGTGGCAACAACGCTGGGATATGGCCACGAACGGGAGGTGGACCCATAGGCTGGTCCCTCGCATCGAACCCTGGATGGATAGGAGCCACGGGGAAGTTGACTACTACCTAACCCAGATGCTTATAGGACATGGCTGCTTCAGAGCATACCAATTGCGGTTTAAGCTGGACAATACAGCAGAATGTCCAAGCTGCCCAACAATAGAGGAGACGGTGGAACATGTATTCTTCAGCATTCCCCGTTTTCAAGAAGAACGGAATGATTTTAAAGGAGCCTGTGGCTCAGCAGCGACAGCCGACAATATCGTTAGCCTGATGCTGCTTTCACAGGAGTACTGGACAGCTGGCCAGCGCCTGGCCGTAGAGGTCATCAAGAAACTGAGGAAGGAAGAGAAGGAGAGGCGTGCCTAGAGCAGAGGTAGCCTAGCACAATGAGGCGGCACACAGCCACTCCCCCTCCATGAAGTAATGCCTAACGGTGGTCCCGTGGAGGGTGGGAAACAGGTGTAGGGAGGTGGTTTTAGTGGGTAAAAATCCCACACTACGGATAGGTACGGGCCTATCCGTGTCTTTTGAAGATTTCCACCTACCCCCGTAAAAAAAAAAAAAAAAAAACAAAAAAAAAACACATATATATATATATATATTTATATATGTGTATATATATATATATATATATATATATATATATATATATATATATATATATATATATATATATAAGCATATAGTAAGGTAAAACCGTGTGATCGTAGAAAAAAAAAGGTGCTGCTTTTTTAACATAAATGATACATTTTACTTTAACCGTAATAAAGTTTCATTTATAACGCACTTTTTAAGCTGCTCTTTCTTTTTAACATCATAGATTAAGAGGAACGGAATAAGAACATTAAAGAAAAGAAATACTATAATTGTCTCTTTTCTGAATCATAAGGTTAGCTCAGTGGAATTTAAGTCGGTTTAAAAAACTTTATATTAATTTTTGAGAGAAATTTCTGGCAAAGATCAAGGCAACGCCGACGAAACTTTTTTATTGTAATGGTAGGGGAATATTAATGTTGCGGTTAACAGCATGGCTTATGTTTTTATTCAAAGGAGTTGAACCAACTTAATTGAATAACAACTTTAAAGTAAGTTTTTTCCCCAAGAACATTTACAAAGTCCCTCTCCTTAACGGCATCTTATAATCAAAGAATCCGAGCGTATTCCTTGGTTATACTTTCGGCCCAAGTTCATCAGCTTTTCTTTCCTTTTAGGTTCCTATTTAACATAACTCTGGGCAAAATCAATCTTGATTTCGTTGAATTTGTTAAACTTGAAGGCCCAAATGGATGAGGTTATTGAAATTAATTTCGTTGATACAATTTCATTAGTAAGATTAAAAAGTTCTGACTTACGGGTTCGCGTCATCGACATGCTCGTGACATATGCGCGAGACAGGCCCACCTTAGCAACCTGTGTACGAGTTTTAATCAAGTTTAATATAAAATATAGAATTCAATTATTTAACAAAAAGGTCGTAAATTAAAATGTGCGATTAATACTACAGAGAGAAATGCTTTATTTTTTCCAGCAGTGCTGTCCAACTACATTTGATTGCCATATCACACAGCATACTTATCAATCCATATTGGACATTACAGTTTAAATTTATGAATATTCCTTTTACACATTCCTAGTCATACCTATTACATATTTTTCCTTTTCATGCCATTAATCAAAATACGTACTTAAGAACTAAATCATTCATCCTCAGTACAATTCCTATTTCTTTTTAAATGAAAACATGACTAATGTTAATATTTTCTGTTTTCTTCTTAATAACGAGAAAGCAAAGAAAATATAAAACAATTGTGTGGGGTATCAGCTACTATATATATATATATATATATATATATATATATATATATATATATATATATATATATATATATATATATATGTGTGTGTGTGTGTGTGTGTGTGTGTGTGTGTGTAAATATGATGGTGATTTATCCCCAGGGAGTCGAGTATAATATTTTCAGCCATTATTAATTTAATCAGATTCAGATTATTATTTTTCATAGTTAAAAGTCTTGTTTTAATTTGCCATTGGATGCAAATACATAAGAACTTGCACGCTTTAACCAGTATAACTTGTGATTAATAAATGAAGTACTTGAAAATTCATATCAATACTATTCTCAGAGTGCCAATAGATGTGAAAATATGACTAATGTTAATAATTTCAGTACAC
Source organism: Arma custos (assembly GCA_037127475.1). Classification (NCBI taxonomy): domain Eukaryota; kingdom Metazoa; phylum Arthropoda; class Insecta; order Hemiptera; family Pentatomidae; genus Arma; species Arma custos. The sequence goes on along the minus strand of CM073761.1, from coordinate 89,408,536 downwards.
CAGTTATGTGAATTATTTAGATAATTCTGACTATAATTGATTAAGAAATTAATAAAATAAGTTATTCCAAAGTTTTGAGTTTTCTATTCTTGCACTAGCCCTCATGTCTGCCTACTTTATTATTATTATTTTTGAGCCCACTAACCCACAGGTTAAAAAGGTATCCATTATATTTACATAAGTGAAGTTCTCTGGAAATTTTGTTCTGTGAAGTAAACCTAAATGTAGACGGAAATGAGAAACGTTTCTGGTATGATGATTCCGTATCGATTTCTGGTCAATAAAGTCCCAAGTTGCGGATTCGCTAGGCTGGGGTAAGCAGAGCATTATTAAAGTATATTCTAAGTCCCCAAGTCGCCCCGTCAGCCTAAAACTTTCCCGAAGTTTCCTAACTACTATGTTTTACGAGAAGACGCCATGGCTGAAATATGTAACACATCATTAATAGAGGATCGTGTTTTAAAATTAATTAATATTTCAAATTAATTGATTTCGTTACATTATTATATTGGTTGTTAATTTTCTTTCTGATTGAATTAATAAAGCGAACAGACATAATTTCAGTACTTTCCTTATGAAAATTAAGTCATCCCAGAGTGATTTTAATGCTTAACATTGTTTTCTTCAATAGTTGGAGAAAAAAATAATAAAAAAGCCCATCTCATTAAAGTTTGGAAGTGGCGGAGTCGCAGGAGGAATTCTCCGGTAACTTATTAAAAGTATCTTCAGGTTACCCAATTAGGATCCCTCAAATTTTATTCTGTTATAAAAATCATTCTAGAGTTTAAAGGGCACGGTGGCTGTTTATTGGTGACACCTTGTCTGTTAATATTCGAGAATTATGAATGGTTTATAATAATTACATCGCCAAATCAGTGTATTAAAATTTCTCGTAAAGAGATTGCGAAATCATTCTACCTGTACATGGGTCAAATTAACCATGATTAAAACTAACAAGGGGGTGGAACAGTCGATCAATTAATTATTTTTGTGTTTAAATATTCCAACGTGATTTGGCTTTGTTCTGATGATGAACTATCATTAAGAATTCGTCCGCATTTAATTATTTCATCACGGAGAGTAAATAATATGTTTATAGCCATAATGATCCTAGTAATGTGAGATTTTTAAAGATTCCTATAAAATGTATATTGTAAAATCTGTAAAAAAAAAAAAAAAAAAAAAAAGACAAAAAAGACAAAGTATTATCAAAATATTTTTTTTTTTTTTTTTTTAAAGAGAAAAGATAGGCCCTCGGCCGGGATTTGAACCCGGAACCTTTGTCTCACCGTGACATCGCTCTACCAGTTGAGCTACCCAAGGCCGCTTGCCGGCCGAGGACAAATCTTTTCTCTCATGGATACCATGTCCTCGTGCTCTCGCCATTTTTGCGATGAATACACTAGAACGACAAAAAATGACCAATAATTATAAAAAATTATAAATTGTAACATTACGTAAGTCTTAAGCTCCTAAAATTAAATTAATGTCCAAAGAACTTCGTTCTAGTGTATTCATCGCAAAAATGGCGAGAGCGCGAGGACATGGGATCTATGAGAGAAAAGGTTTGTCCTCAGCCGGCAGGCGGCCTTGGGTAGCTCAACTGGTAGAGCGATGTCACGGTGAGACAAAGGTTCCGGGTTTAAATCCCGGCCGAGGGCCTATCTTTTCTCTTTAAAAAATAAAAAATAAAAATATTTAAAACTCAAAAAAATGACCAATAATTATTATAAAATATTATCAAAATAGGTTATAAGAATAATTGTCTGTTATTTTATCATGCTTTATTATTTTTTAGATTTATTTCCATTCTTATCAATTATTTCATAATTTATCTTTTACTCATTTGATTTATTTTCATCCCTATCATTTATGTTCATATAAACATTCATTCTTCTCTGGTACTGCAAGGTTTTATAAAATTTTTCTTTTTCTTTTAATCTCAGCCCTGAAGATGGCCTAAAGCATAGGCCGTAAAAGAAAACACATTTTACACTATTATTATTCTTATACAGTAGGATATTATATGAAATTAATTTTTAGTTGGTTATTTTGTAAAATATATTAATTTATTATAAAAAAAAGATTGTTTTATCGTATCAACCTGATTTTCTGAAGATAACATGTGTCCTTCAGAAAATATGAAACGGAAATCACAAACATAGAAAAATAATTGCTTTTTGCTAAATTAATGCCTAAGCTATTTTAAGCAATGGCTGACGAGCCATAGATAATTCAGGAACAATGTTTATGATTTTTTAATTAAAAAAAAATTGAGTTGTTAATTAATTAAATTATATAGCGATCTGATAATTTCTATTGCATTGTGTAGTCTTAAGAGAAGAATATTCTACAGAATGAAAAACAATTTTTTTTTCTAGTGACAGATTAGTTTCAGCTCTTTCAAGGACGAATCACCACCAAGACAAAACCGTTTTATATTTTTATTATATTTAAAAAAAAACATTATTCAGGAGTACTTTCACAAATTAAAACCATAATTGGCCAACCCTTCAAAAGTTCCAAAAGGTTCTTAAACTACATCGATGCTTTCGTGTTAATATTATCCTAAAAAAAAACCCAATCTGGTTTTTAATCTTTAATCGAACACATACTTCCTAAAGAATATAATATATGAATGTATGAAAAATATAATCATCTACTTTCCAAAAGAATTGCGAATTGGGTGATCAGAAAATGAGTTATATAGTAGGTTAGCACTACAAAATTATAATTTAATCATACAAAAAATTAAATAATGAATAAACAACTCTTCACAATCACAGTTAAGTTTAATCTTTTGAAAGAATAATTTGTTTTATACATTTTATTGGGGAAAAATGTATCCAGGTTAGACCAAACGTCTTAAAGTTTAATATGTTTTTTACTCAAGTATAATATGGAACATAAATATTCCATCGAATAGAAAGAAATTGGATAATATACGACTTAGCCAAAAGACCCATACAATCTTTATTGCAGGGCCATAGCTACTGAAGAGTAAAATTTTTATGAACTCGAGAAAAAAGTTATGTAACATTTCTTTGTTTTATTGCTCAGTGGTGTAAATATAACCGAGAGAAATAAAGGCGTACTGTCCTAGTACCATGTGTTACATTTTAAATGGGTTCGAATGTTGGGTGGCTGTCAATTTTTTTGTTTTGTTTTATCTAGGGGTCGTATGAATTATTTATTTTTATTATTTATTTTTATTTATTTATTTATCGATTTTTACACCATATTTTTGACGATTCAGAGTGTTTTATCAGTTCAGACCTATATTAAATATATATATATATATATTGCATTTATAACAAAATATATCACCAGTTTGACAAAATTAAAGTTAATTTCACATAATAGCTTATTTATACTCCTGTGTTATTTATTTTATATTTATTATCAGCATGTATATATTTTTTGTTTTATTTATATGTTTATTTTATTTATTTATTATTTTTTTGTTTTTTTCATCAGCATGTGTATATTTTTATTTTTTATTGTTATTTTTTTATTTAGCGCTATCACTTATTGCCTAAAAGTGGCAGATTTTAATATTTCAATAAAGTGTATATATCTCGTATATATATATATATATATATATATATATATATATATATATATATATATATATATATTTTGCATTTATAACAAAATATATCACCAGTTTGGCAAAATTAAAGTTAATTTCACATAATAGCTTATTTATACTCCTGTGTTATTTATTTTATTTTTATTATCAGCATGTATATATTTTTTATTTTACTTAAATGTTTATTTTATTTATTTATTATTATTATTTTTTTGTTTTTATTATCAGCATGTGTATATTTTTATTGTTATTTTTTTAATTTTTTTTATTTAGCGCTATCACTTATTGCCTAAAAGTGGCAGATTTTAATATTTCAATAGAGTGTATATATATGTATATATTTATACTCCGTATTCACAACCTTCGCATTATCGCTCGATTCTATTAACTTGCATACAATAATAATTGGTCAATATTGTAATACTTACTCCACTAGGAAGTTTTTAACTATTGCATACTGTCACAATCATAAATCTTATGACTATTGTATTCATAAATATAATAGTTACTCAACATAGTTATATATAAATGAACTCATAATAATATATTATTATATCAATAATATATTTAAATATTATTACTGCTATTATCGTCCTATTAGCCATATCAGCATAAAGTGACGTTAAATGAAAAAAACGACAACATCATCAATATATTGATTTATTGACCACATATTACAATAAATAATAATTATTGAAAGCAAAGCTTTCTAGTTTTGGGGAATAAATTCCATTAAACGTGAAAAAAATTGAAAACCAATAAAGGAAAATTAATATAGGATGATAAATTATACACAATGTACATGGTACACAATAAATGAACCATCGAATAAAAATTGAATTTCTTTCAACTCAATTTTCATTTCATCAGATATGTTACACACGATATTTTAAAATTTAATAAAAATGCTCAATGATGTCAGTTCCTATTCATTATAATGTATGTATTACATAAAAAAACAGGGGTTTCCTTTTTTTTTAATAATGATTTATCGATATACTAGAAATCAAAATTTACATTCTACACCAAACACCAAATTCATAAGATTTTATGGATTTATTCTTAAAATTAAAAGAATAAAACAGTTTGATTCGGCAACTTTAATTTTAATATACCAAAAGTGTCAAATAAGTGTTATGGATAGAATTCTCATTACTCATTCCATCATCAACAAAAACGATAGCTATGTTAGATCCAGTAAATAAAAAGTTAAAAAATATGAGGTCTTGATAATTTCAACGTTATATATCGTTGCTAATTAAATATCATTTCGTTGTTTTTTAACATTTTCTTTTTCTTTCACAAATAAAATTTTTCGTTGATTGTTTTCTTACCTTTTCCCCGGGACATAATACATTTATTAATTGATAAGTATCATGAAAATATCCTCGACCGTTTAAGAATGAATGGTATTTTTTGTTCTTTTTGACTATCGTTCCTATTACCCTCGATTCGCTATACAATCACAACATACCTAAATCCTACAAATAAAAAAATAAAGTAAACTTTCAAGAGATATTAGGGAGAACACATATATTTGAATAATTTTTATGCTGTAGCATCTACGTGACAATATTTATCCAACGATACGTATTTCCGTTTACTCATAAAGCATAACAAGTAATCCGTACGAAAAAAATATTGGGATATTTCTTGCCTTTTAATATACGGATAAGTTTGTTATACAAATACAGTTATTTATATTATTTCATAATAAACTGGCCAGAGGGTCTATGATTCAGCGACGAAAGTGTACAGTTCTCACTTACTGATTTAGTTGGGTTTAACTTTGTACCAGTTAGTATTTCATCATGACCGATGAAGGTAAACAGTACGGTACAATGATTAGTTTTAATTAAATAATACCAGAGACGAGAATGTACGGGGGAAATATGGTGTTACGATAAAAAGAAAAAATCTACCTAATCGTGGTGTAATCATAAAAATCAAGCTAAAAATTTCGATACCATTACTAGTAGTGGTCAATTTTTTTTAATTATGATTAATGATATAAATTGTTGGTTACATACATAATAAACCAAAAGTATATACTATGGTCGCACTAAAAAAAAAAATAGGCTTTTGGTATATTTTTAAGCTGCCATTGAGCACTGATTGTTTTAATAATTTGTCCTTATCCTCAGTAATGGTAAGCTTCAACAGGAGGTTTCAGTTATTCTTTTAATCAAATATTAAGGGCAATATTATTTAAATTACGGTAATTTAGTTGGAATATTATAGATTTGTTATTGAAACGCATGTCTTTATATTCTCTTTGTTAAAACTACACACCTCCTCTTTCGCACCACCCTTTTAACTAAAAAGAATCTGTTAACTAAACACAGTGGTTTTTAATTGTTCTTTCTATAGTTCCATTCAGCTGCAATTTTACATTTGCGTTACTAATATTAGAGAGTGGTGTGGCTCAATGATAGAGAACTTGAGTTGCCCTGCCGAAAACCTTGATTCAAATCCCGCTGCAGGCAAGACTTTTGTTCGGTCTGTTCGCAGCCAGAGATGGCTCATATAGAATCTAGGACCATCCTGGAGCTCACCCAGCCTCTATAAAGTGTTTACCCAAATTAAGGGTGGAATCTGGCGGTTGAGCGTGATCTAGGACAAATTACTGTTGAACAAGAAACAGTACAGTCTGTACCTAGTACTGAACCCCAGACCCTTCACGGGTTGCAGTGGTACAAGGTTTTTTGTTACGAATAGAAATCAAATGGATCACACAAATTCGTGAAGTTGCGTTTGAAAGAATAGAGTAAGAGGGAGTTGAAACATAAATAGCAAAGTAGAAGTGGGGTCCGTTTAGCCAGATCCGGATTACAGAAAAGTTAAACAAAGCCAATTATAGTGACCAGAAAACTCCATTCTCTGAATCAAAAGCTGAAAACTTTTAGTGGAGTTCGAAACACTAAATATAACCCAGGACACTAGGAATATTGTTAGGAACTGAACTTATCTTCTGTTACGACCCGGTCGTAAAACCGTAGCACTTCGGAGTTTTCCACACGCCCCTCCGTATCTTGTCCGCGGGATATGCACCCATTTTCTCAACAGGAGGATACAAAAGCAACTCACAAAAGACACAATAGAAGCACAAGGATGTCCGAGATGTTTTAGAATCCTTGAAATTTTGAAAGAACTGTAAAATTTTGTAGAAGGTGATAAGTACTATGTTTTGCATAAGTAAAACTTTGGCGTGATGTTATTACATAAAACTTCGGTGTATTGAAGCATTAATTCTACCAAGTAATGCTTCTTTCTCGTATTAGTAATTTAAGAAAAATGTAATTGTCGTAGTATACATTGCGGAACTACATCAAGGGATGGAATTCACATACAAAGTAGCTATGTTAACATAAGATTTTAATATGGCGATAGTAAGACTAGAAACTATTCGCTCTTTGTGAAATTCATAATGGAAGGACTATAATATTACTTCTCCATATGCTAATATGGACGTTCTCTATATGTATTTGTCTGGCTTAAATAAATCCATTATACGTAGATTTCCTTGGGGAAAAATAATTTTATTTATTAATATATTAAAATTAATAAAATCCACTGCTCCCTGCATGGATGTAAACATCCCGGTTTCAAATAAAAAACTACATAATTTAAATTTTAATATATTAATTTCTCACTTTATTATTAATTACTTTTTTAAGGGTATGGAGAGGATTCCATACATATTTTTTAAAGGGATAAAACCCATCAACGCCTGTATTTAATTATTAATATTTTTAATAAATATAATAAATTTTTGGTTTATACACACTCTTAAAATATATAGTAACGGAAACAAATTAAAATTCAGAAGTTAGGAGGTACTATATTTTTTTAGGAGGGATGTGAGTTAAAAAAAAAATCAAAAGCATTCATAGTTGGAATATAATCAATACAAGGTTAACAAAAGAGAATTGACAAGGTCACAGTTTTTAATAAAGAATTCAGTGCATGCAGGTATGAAAAACTTCCACACTACGTATGTTGCGGTAGGTTGTAGACCAGGGTCTTTCAGTTTTTTAAATTTTAATTAAAAATTGACAGGCTGGCTTTCGTCATACCGTACTTGCCATCACTCCAATGTTTCCTCTTTGAGAGATCTAGTGAGACCTAATGGACTGAAAACGGTGGTGCCTCGGCAAAGGGGCATAAGCTCGTTAGCCAAGGTGCCGATGTGACCACGGATTCATATAAAATCCGCGGGTGTTATAAGATGGGACTGGATTCTTATAACAAGTGGGTTTATCGGTTACTTATTTTACATAGTCTCAAGGTTCTGAGACTATGAATATTATATTCACAGCGATTTTTATGCAGAAATCCAAAACTAAAACTATCGCTTAAGGTTCCACAGTTGATCATCCATAGTTGTGCTAGAGTCTAATGTGCGTTAGTAATCGGACAACATACGGCGTATTTTTTGGCGTGATCGAGGCTTTCGATAAAATAACTACTATGCCACGTTCCACAGCCTATCATCGGTGGAAATTTATGGACAAATATAAAGCTTAATAAAAAAATGTCTTCGGTTGTGAACGATTCGTTTGTGAACTATCCCCTATCATGAACAAAGATGCTCCTCTGGATTGCTTAATTAGCGTAAACCTCCATATTACATTATTGTTGATCATCGACCATATTTTACAATAGGCCGAGTTCTAATATTTGTTTGTAAACGAACAACCTACCATGTATTATTTGACGTAAATAAGCCATTCCGTAGAACAATTCATAGTACCGCCTTCCGCATGCTATAATTGGTGGAAATATAAAGACAAATAAATAGCTGAACCATCCCGAGATCATTAAGATTGGTGTTCCTCAGGGTTGCATACTTGGCCCAACTATTTTCTCACTTGCATTAGATTATCACGGGCTCAACTTCTCAAAAAGTGTCAAATCATAACTATTTGCGCATTGCCTGGAGTATGGAAATGCTATACAAATAAATCACTAAAAGCCGTCAACAGAATTAATGGAGCCATATCTATAAAGCTAAACTTTGTCATAGAAAAAACTGTATGCCTCCACTTTAGCCAATAAACGAATTCAATGCGGCATAAACAATGCAATGTATCTCTAAACAATAACCCATTATGCTTCAAATTTGTTCATAAAATTAGATATTAATTTTTCTAAGTCACAACTAAACCCTGAGACAATGGTGTGAACTAGGGGTTGCTGCAGTGTTACATTTAGATAAATAATTATTAGTTTATGAATATATTATCATCTTTATTCATATGTTTATAATGTATTTAATTCAATTTTTTCTATTTTCATATTAATATTTTCCTTTGAAGTATTTCCACCGTGAGTAAAAGCCATATATTTTTCTTTTGGATTCTACTGCACCATATTTAACAGAAACTTGCGGACAAACGAGTGACGGTTAATCGAAGTTTTACTATAATCATTGAGGTATAATGGGGGGAGGTTATTTGAACCTTTGGAACTTTCTCTTTCAGGGTGGCTGATTGATTGAGCCTTGGGACCATCACGAGAACGCTTTGCTGCTGAGGAGGAACCGAGAATTGGGTCATTGGCTTCCTTTATATTGGAATATGGCGCTGGAATAAATGATTTCAGGAGGGGGGAATGTGAAGAGTCCCCGCTATCTATCAATGGCTAAGTGAATAAAATGGCCCAGAGAATATAGGACAAGCACTGCCTACATTTCTCCCGGGCAATTAGAAGGGGTGTACCTTTAATTTTTTTTTTTTTTAATTTAAATTTTTGCCAAGAGACGGGATGAAGACGAGTAATGCAGTCCGGCCAGGTGAACTTCGGTATAAGTGAAAACCTGCGGAACTGATATCAATTTAATCCTTTAAACCTCACTTCTTATTTAAAGGCTTAAGAAAAAGTAAAATATGGGAAAAAATATTGCATAATTACAAAAATACACATAATCGTAATCTTTGATATGGAATAAGTGGGTGATTATGGGAAATGTGCATATTTCGGTGATGATTTCTTGATGAAATGGTTACCAAATCCGACACATGTCCCATAATCATCACTTTTTTCCATATTAAAACTAACGATTATTCGTATTTTTGGATAATATGAAAGAGGAAATGAAAGAAAAGTTAAAACTTATTGTTATTCAGCTCCAAGAGTCTACCTGCGGAACTGATACCAAAGTTCACTTGATAACACGTCTTCATCCGGCCACGTCTTGGCAAAAACTTAAATTGATAAAAAAATTTGTATCAGTTCTCTGGTTGTCACTTCTAGTCGAGTTACAACATGTTTTAACTTTTAATTAATTTCCTTTTTTATTTAGTCCAAAAATACAATTAATTCTGAGTTTTAGGATCCAAAATATGGTGTAATTATGGGAAATTTCGGAAATCATTTCATCAAGAAAGATTTCTAAGCATAGATGATGATAAAACCTAAATAGTATGTGTAAGTCTGTTCGTTAATCAATATACAGTCACTAACATTTTCTATATACCCTCAGTGAGACACGTATTTCTATTTTGGAGAGTAATAAAGAGGTTAAAACTTGACGTGACTTAACTCGAAGAGACTAACTGCGGAACTGATACCTAGAATGTAATCATTTCATCGAGAAATAGACGTTTCAACAAATATAAATCATTTATACTTCGAAATATTGGTTGAACTTTTTATTTCTTGATTAAATGATTATCGAAAGATATACGTTTTCAGAATAATAAGATGAACTGTAGTGAATAAAAAAAAAAAATTGTTTGGTTATTTATTTCAATGGGAAGTGTGCACAATCAGATCCTAATTTTCGATTTTTAGCTTATATCTTGAAAAGTATGCAAACTACTAATAATTTATACATATTGACATTTAAACCAGGAGAAAATTCAATAATATTGATTTTATTCATTATTTCATAATTCTTCGTAACACATCATTCTTAAAGAAAATTTGATATTACACTACCTTATTTTTTCCTAGAAGGATAAGTAGTACCTTGTCATATATGCTTGAATAAATCTGGAACAAAATTTATGTTGTGAGCTTATATCTCTATGAATAAAATAATAACCAAAACGAAGGACTTTAAACTGCAAACTCCACCCACCAGCGATATTTAGTATGCTGCACTGGGAACTCCCATGAATAATTGTATCCAAAATCAATAAAGAATTATGTTTTTTTTTTCAGTTTTGTTTTACAAGTTTCCTTAGCAGCTGAGAATAAATGACGCGGAGAGAAAGATACGACACACGTGTACTATTTGACAGCTCTTGCCAGAACGGAAAATTCTACGAATTTAAACCAATATATATATATATATATATATACAATAATGTTATTTTTTATTTGGTTTAAATATATATAATATTTTTAACCCATATAAATGATGTTTCATGATTATTTCGTTGATTCGAACGACAATCCACTAGTAGTAAGCTCCTCATCACATCTTTTATCTTTCCACACTTTGACTATGGTTGTGTGGCATATGGTGGACTCTCGAACAGGCTCGAGGAGAGGTTGAGGCGGATTATGAACTGTTCGCTTCGATTTGTCTTCGATGCCCCGAGAAGGTCTCATGTGTCCCGCCGTTACGTTGAGTTAAAGTGGGTTTTTCCTTCTATCCGCAGGCTCTATTTCCTTGGTTCTTACTTATATCAAACTATCAACTCACAACATCCATCTTACATCTATAGTCTTCTACAATTCAAATCCTCTATCCAATCCCAAGGCACAAGATCTCGTCCTTCCGATCTTTATATCCGTTCCCATAGAACCAAAACTTTTGAGCGTTCTTTTCTCGCCCGTTCTATCTCTCTTTGGAACTCACTCCCACCCGATATCCGTCATGCGTCTTCTTTAACCTCATTTAAATCTAAACTTTTCCAACATCTTCTAAATTCCCAATCAGGTGCTTTATAACCAATAAATAATTGATAGATATTTTCAACTTTATTGATTGATGAACTACTGTAAATATTCCTCACTCACAATGAAATCATTTTTTTTATTTTTATTTCTGTCACCAGATGCTATCATGTATTTACTGTTTTTTTTCCATAAGCCTAGTTCTTTTTATTGTAAATTTGTCTGTTTTTTTTATTTTTATTTTTGCATCACTTTAATAAATAACACTAAACATACCTGTTTAGTTATTTACTTTCAGGATATTTTGTAAATAAGATTTTACTCAGTTGTAGGCCGTTGGCCAGATAAATATTTTCTTAATTATGTTCATCTCTGTTATTCTAAAGGGACCTGGTCCCAGAATAAAATTATTTTTCTATTTCTATTTCTATTTCTAGTATTACAATTACATTTTTTTTTTCGTTAAATGACACAAAGTTATCTTCTTGGCAAAAGTGATATTTTATTTAATTCTTTATCCCTTGATTCACAACCCAACATTACCGTTCAGAAACAAATGTATTTGGGTACATTTTAACCGATACACGCACTAAAATGAAGTTAAAGTAAGATTAGAAAGTTATATTAAAACACCTGATCATTAAAAAATATAAAATGAACATACAAACAACCAATAGCAACCACTGATTCAATCCATCATTATAAAACGAATAGTTTGTGATCTTAACAACGCAGAAATGTGGAGCATGCATCAAGCTGTTTGAAGTTATAGGATTGTAACCAGTAAAGTTGCTGGGGTTAAAAAAGAACGAATCCTAATTAAGCTTATAGGAGGCAAGCCAATTGGCGAACGTCCGAGAGGTGGACCTAGGCGTAAGTGGGAGGATTGCGTTAAGAGTGTTCTTACGAATCTGGGTTTAAGGTGGAAATACATGAAGGAAAGTTGATGAAGACGATTAGTGGTCTATATTATTATTATATTTATATACAACCTGTATCACAACCACCTAGAAGGTTCAAGGTTTCAGTGCCTGGTCGCGTCTTTACTGTTTCTAGGATGACGTTTGTGCAAGGAGGTGATTTGTCCGAGATCAAGCTCAACCACAAAGCTCATCTGCAATTCAAGGTGACTTTACAGAAGCTGGTTGAGCCCCAGGAGGGTCTATAGATCCCGCTGGGCCCATCCATGAATGTTAACAGATTAAATAATTTATCTTCCACAGCCGGATTAGAAGCTGGAACCTTCGGCACAGCAACTCAGCACCCTACCTCTGATCTACCCCGACCCCATAATTATAAACTACAATAATAAAAATTAAATTAAAACTAGTAAGGAAGAAAACACAGATGAAGAAGCAATACAAGGAAACAAAGTGAATACTCAGCTATAAACCAAAGTATATTGATACAGATATGCTAAATTTTTTTTAAATTTTATACCTAAATTTTAAAAAAAAATTCATTTAATTATGTATTTTTAATATTTTTTATAAATTTTGTGCATTATGCCTTCATTGATTTTATACAATTGTGGGCGAAGCTAGTAAGTAAAGTTGTGGCTGTCCTATTTGATCAGATAAGTGTAATCACAAGTTACAGAACTGTCCCATGCCAACTGCCCCCCCCTTCCCTCCTGCCCTCTCGCCACTACCTCCTCCCCCTCACCCAGTACCCCCTCCACCTCACACCTGGCCCTGACATTCCCAGTTATCTCTCTAGTTTAATCTTCTAAATATACACACACGAATGCAGAAGGCTGTACATATTAATACTCCAAGCTACAAATCCATAAATCACCTACTTTATTCAAAACAAAATTTTTGGTGCTCAGAATATAATAAATAGAATACCTGCAAGTCGGTAATTTAATATATTTATTTTCTAATGTTGTAAACAAATGAAAAAATCATAAAGTTTGGTTGAATGGAATAAAACAATGAAGATTCTATACGTATGACCTATATTAAAGTAATAATCTACTACTTCTAAAAATGATTTTCAACTTCGTTGATTTTTAACTTTACTAAAGTCGACCTCGTTAAAAAAACGATATAAACACATAATAAACGGCTATGTTTTGGAATATTAAATATATTTTAAATAATTCTATTTATTTTGGGATGAAATAAATATCATGATAATTACTAATTAGTCAACTTAATACCTTAATTAAATCATCAATATAGGATTCATAGATATGTCGTGCATCTGAGTTAAGTAAGCACCAAAATGATTATAATGAATATACTTTATGAATACAATTTGAAATACGGTATACGATTCAGATAGATATATAGAAGATTGCCATAAAATACAAACAGAACTTAAATTACTATAAACTTAAATTAAAACTTATCTGGTAAAACAGAGGTACTTCTCCATCTTTCGGCCACCACCGCCGATCTTCCTTCCAGAAGTGCCCTTTTTTCAAAGATGGATTCTTGGACCCTTATTTGGTATCTCTTGGACCACAAAGGAGTCTTGCTACCTGGTTAAGTGACCTAGTAAGTAACCGTCTTTCGCTTATTATGCAAATTCATATTTATTTTCATAATAACGTCCAGTACAATATTTAGCAATACATTGAGAAGGCTCTTACCCGGTTAATCAGTATGAGAGATGCTATACTTTAAGAAAAGGAATAATTGATGACACAGGTCGTCATCTTGCATTCGTATTCATTGCTGAGGACGGCTTGGATGGGTTCACCAAACCTCACGTTGCTATAAAACATAGTTTCCATGAACCAACTACAGCTCTCCATAGCTGCGTAATCAGTACCAGGTCTCACACCACTGACGTACAACCAGGTTCAGGTACAGCGACAAATCGATCAGAATCCACGAAATATGGCTGTTCAGCGTCAGCAGGAGCTATATTTTTTTTCCCGAAGTAAACTTTCGTTTGATCCAACTACCAGTTGGTTTTTTGAGAAAACATCAAAGCGATCCTCGATAGTGGTGCATGAAGTTTTAATAAATCACTTTATAATAGCTTCGTTAATCATTATATTATAATGAGTTAAAGCTGAGTATTTACATTGTTTAGTTATATGCACCTTTCTCGTCTGTGGGTTTCATTTTCTTTCTTAATTGTTACTATTATTTACTTTAAAGTATTCTAATTTTTAATAATAAAAACGCAATTGTATTATTAACATTTTTTTTACTAACATTACTTTTTGTATTAAAATTTCAAAAAAAAACTTTTTCTTGCATTTTTACTTTCATTTTTTCTTATGGTCTTTTGTCTTAAGTTTTTGTGTTGTTTACTATTATTCATTTTTCCTGTTGTGCTTTTTGAAGTTTGGTAAGTTTATGTTGAATTATCAAATTCTTGAGTATTTATCAGCTGTTTTTATCTAACCCTTAGCCAGCCGGGTTCGAGTAACCTTCCTTATGATTCATTAGTTGCATTTGATCCTTGGAGGTGGTGGGATGTTTCTTGGGTGGATTATTCATGTTTTGTTTTTCTGTTGGACAGATATTTTCAATTTCTGTTTTAGTTTTGGAGACTTAGGGGCTTTTCGTTGGAATTTATCTATGGTCTTAACATTTATGTAAGGTCTCTTTTTACCACTCCCTTTTCAATACTAATTAAGTTATGATATATTTATCTAATTGAGTTTTTGTGGCGTCACATTTCAAGGGCCAAAAGTGCCATATATTATTCGAAATATTTTTATAAAAATATATAACGGGTCAGATTATTGAATAATATAATTTGATGTCATGTTGATACGTATTAATATTGTCCTATTATATTTAATTAGCTTGAATTTAGTTACTAAGTTATTTGATAAAAACAAATAAAATAATCCTGGAAAGGGAAGTTAATTCAGAAAATTACAACAAAAAAAAAACTGCTAACCTTCTAACATCCCCCACGCCCAAAGAACTAGTAAAGAAGGAGAAAAAGAATAAACGAGGTTGTTTTGTAGAAAGTTTCTCACTTGAACCCCTAGAGATCTGAAGTCTGAAGTATACTTACACCGATGACGACGATATCTGGCAGATTTCCCTACCTACCTAACGTAGTATTATATGTTAATTTCACTCATATACAAGCATTTATTTCATTGTTTATAGCGTTTGATGGCAGTGTGATTGATTTATTCATACAGGGTTATGTCTCAGTGAATATATTAACTGTCATAAAAATAAATTTATATCTTTATCAATCGAAAAAATAATTGTACAAATAAATAAAATTTCTTTTAATTATTCTTATAACGGTATTTATTATTAAATTCAGTTATTGGTTGGCGTAGGGAGTTAGCGGCCCCATCACCCAGTCATCTAACTGCAATCAGCCGCTGGTCCTCCAGGTTGGGGAAAACCCAGTACCGCGGGGTATACCCCGGTTACCCTTTTTCACCTGGTAAATAAATATTCAGGAGACCAGTTGTCCCGAGGATAATGGGCCTCCATGGCTGGAGTAATAACTTATTAATAATAAGTTCTATTCAAAGCAAAGAAAATAGCCTCGTAAAACAATTGGAGGCTCCTCGACGCTAGTAATAACATAAGAAGAAGTCAAAAAAGAAGAAGAAGAAATCCCGTTGGTTTTCTTGGGTAATACACTCCCACATTTGGAAACAAACCTAACTTAAAACTTATGTCCATAGAATAATATAAACAACTTTTGTCTAATCATCTTAAAGAATTCCTCAATGGCTTCCCAGTATGAATGAGATGTTATAATCTCTTATAGGAAACGACTCATAGCAATATATTATTGGAAATGCCTAATTTTTCGGAATGATCCTCGACACATATAAACTTGATTCAGTAACGCTTGTAATAAGGGCAAAAATCATTAGTTTAATCAACTCTATTGTATCAAATTTTCTTGGCTTCTTTCAAGAACAATGTGTTGAAAGGAGTGTTAGGAACACACATTCGCATATTTTCTGGACAATGAACCACACTTGTGTCGAGCAATTAAAATCTCCAAGGCTTTTAGGCCTCCTCCATAATCCACCTAGGACTAAAGAGCAAGGGATTTTCCAATCCGCACTCTTGTTCTACTCCTTCCTAGTACCAACTCAAAAATACATTCCTACAGAAGATTCATTCCTATAGAAGATAAGGGACTGAAATTAGTGTTCTTCGGAAAACATTGACGTATCTGGAACTGTTATACATAAAGACGTTCAATATTGTTTAAAATAGTCTTAATACAAATATATGTGTCCATAATATTAGCGGAGATAATGTCATGTAATAGTTTTTTTTTATATATATATTTCCAGAAATCCGTATCACTGGTATTATTAAAAAGTATACATCATAGTATACCTTTAATCTAGTACTCATAATATAGCATACTTTGGTAAATATCGACACGATTCACGTTTTCGGAAATAAGCATTGTTTTCCAATAACGATAAATATAAACTGAAAAAATATTTTACCATTGATAACTAATTTCCTCAAAAATAATGTAAAAAACACTAGGACCCTCTTGTAGCTCACCCATCCTCTATAAACTGGATTCCAAAATATAGGGGAAATTGAAGGTTGATCGTGATCTAATACAAATCACCCCCCTGCACAACCGTTGTTCAAGAAACAGTACAGTAAATACCCTGTACTGTACCCACGAGTTGCAATGGTACAGGCAGGTTTGCATAGTTAATAAGACCGTGAAAATCCTGGTTCAATCCCGCCGCTGTCAAGACTTCTATTTAGTCTGGTACCAGCCGGAGACGGATCATATAGGATCTAGGACCCTTCTGGGGCTCACCCAGCCTCTAAAAGAGGGTAACCAAAATATGGGTCAGAAATATGGCGGTACAGCGTGATCTAGGACAAATCAACTCCCTGCACAACCGTTGTCCATAAAACAGTACTGTCTCTACCATGTACTGAAGCCCAGACCATTCAGGCCTTGTAGTGGTACATTTTTGTTATTTTTTATTTAACTGTTCAACGCATGAGAAGTTAAAATCCTTATTGTTTATGAAACATTATTTAAATATTTATAGATTAATTAAGCAATAATAGTATTTAAAAAAATTAATTAAATCGATCGAATTATTGACTTTTTCGGTTCTCTATCCCTAGGACCCATGACAGGTATTGTGTGACTTTTGTGCGGGTGATTTCTTATTTTAAAAAAAATTGTAAATAATTATGACAAAGTATTCCAGAGTTTGCGTAACACGACGTTTCATTATTTTTTTTTTTTTAAATTTGTTATATTTGAGATACAGCAAGGAGCCACTGTAAGTTTTAAAAAATGGGCAGAGTTAACACGAACTCTGCAACCGAGCAATATTGAGTCTGTGTTCTCTACCACAGATTTTTTTATGCACTCTAAGTGAAAAATAATTTTTAAAAAATAATAAGAAAGATGCGTCATTTATGAATTAAAAAAAAAATGTCAGTGCTAGTAGAAATATTTTTTCCTCTGCAGTGTAGACTTTTACCGCATTGTCTTTGATCGTGAAATACAGCTCTGGTTTTGTTATTCCCTTTCGTTCAAGGATTTCTTTCTGCAGAGGAAAAAATTCCCTATCAGACCTCATTCTGTTTTTAAAGATAATATTATGCGGGCAATGAATGTTTATTTTGTTACCAAATTGGGAAAATAAACCCTGCTTCCCTGCATTAAAAAAGTAATTATTCAGGTAACTTTTAAATTCCGAGTTCGTGTTAACTCTGCCCATTTTTTAAAACTTACAGTGGCTCCTTGTTGTATCTCATATATAACAAATTAAAAAAAAAAAAAATAATAATGAAACGTCGTGTTCCGCAAACTCTGGAATACTTTGTCATAATTATTTACATTTTTTTTTTAAATAAGAAATCACCCGCACAAAAGTCACACAATACCTGCCATGGGTCCTAGGGATAGAGAACCGAAAAAGTCAATAATTCGATCGATTTAATTAATTTTTTTAAATACTATTATTGCTTAATTAATCTATAAATATTTAGATAATGTTTCATAAACAATAAGGATTTTAACTACTCATGCGTTGAACAGTTAAATAAAAAAAAAAAAATGTACCACTACAAGCCCTGAAGGGTTTCAGTACATGGTAGAGACAGTACTGTTTTATGGACAACGGTTGTGCAGGGAGTTGATTTGTCCTAGATCACGCTGTACCGCCATATTTCTCACCCTTATTTTGGTTACCCTCTTTTAGAGGCTGGGTGAGCCCCAGAGTGGCCCTAGATCCTATATGATCCGTCTCCGGCTGCTAACAGACTAAATAAAAGTCTTGACAGCAGCGGGATTGAACCAGGATTTTCACGGTCTTATTAACTATGCAAACCTGCCTGTACCATTACAACTCTTGGGTACAGTACAGGGTATTTACTGTACTGTTTCTTGAACAACGGTTGTGCAGGGGGGTGATTTGTATTAGATCACGATCAACCTTCAATTTACCCCATATTTTGGATTCCAGTTTATAGAGGATGGGTGAGCTACAAGAGGGTCCTAGATCTACGAGTAATAGGATCCATCTTCGGCTGTATCCCTATTAATTATATAAAGAACATATCAGTGATTATTCATATTTATTTACAATGTCAGTGTCCAAAGGGATATAAAAGAGCAGATGGATTATACTATATTATGGATGAAAGGGAACCAAAGAGATCATAAAGCGAAAAATTAGGCCATTAAATGTTGAAAGGAATAGGAAATCGAAAGTGGGCAAAGAGAAAGAAGAAACGATTCCCTCGGGTACAATGTGTGCTCCGATCACAAAGGAAACTAATGAACCAGCTAAAATAAAGGGAAAAAATAAAAATAAAGGGGAAAAAAACAACATTACGAGGATATTCCTCATGAAATAAAGGAGTCTGTGCATCATGTGTTCATACCCCTCTGTATTGGAATATACGACATTACACATATAGGCCACTCCACCCCTCCGTCATGGTCCAATGGGCAATCCAGAAAAACGTTATTTTGGGCAGGGAAGAAAATAACAAGATGACTACGGGAAGGATGGGGTGAGGGGGTCGGATCGTTGAGCAAAGTGCGCCCAAAACGAAAACGCTGTGACTAAAAATAAATCGTCATACTCAAACATTTTTTCCCTTAAGTAATGCTATCGCGAACCTAAAAAGAAAGATAAATAAAATATATTATTTTTCATATCGAAATGTTCATCAGGTTAATTCATGAGAGAGGTTAAAATGTCAGTGGACACAGTAAAAAAATTACACAAAATAAGATGTTCGTTTGTTCATTTAACGTCACTTTATGCAGCTATGGCTAATCGGACGATGCTACACAGGGAGCTATTAATTTTGCTTATCCAGGTTTAATTAGGATAGGAATTTTGAACGAGTGCCTAACATCGACCCCCGTTTAACGTCGACTCCAAAGGACGACATAAGGATATTTTAGTCCCTTAAAAAAATTCTAGGGCTACCTGCCAGGCTACGAATCCGCGATGTTGGTTTCCGTAGTTTGTTATGCTAGTAACTAGACCACAGGTCGCCCCATAAATAAGTCAGACTTATTTGTGCCTACGTATCAAACAATTTTTAGGGCTTTTTGGGCTAATTAGTTCAAGTTCAACATCAATAAGTCTAACTTATTTTACGTAGTATTTGAACTGCCCCCCTGATCATTTCCACTATTTTAACTATATTATTTGTTTAATTCATTATTTGAATTATTTAAAAGCAGTAAATAGAGATTTTTTAGCGGAATTTCGTGTGACTATTTCTTTATATTAAACAATATTTACTAGATATACTTAATTCACTTATAAATAACTTAAACATGTATTCGGTATTAGCATGTACCACTATAACCCATGGAGGGCCACTCTCAACCACCAGATTTTCCTCCAGTTAATAGTAACTTCTTTATTGAGGCTGTCTGAGCCCCAGGAGACGTCTGCAGATCCCTTAGGGTCCATCTATGGCTGTTAGCTGGTCAAATGTATCTTCCCCTGCCAGATTTAAACCGGGGACCCTCAGCACATCAACTAAGCACCCTAAACACTGAGTTAATAATATAAATCTGGCTGTGTGGAATAAACCAATGCCATTTCATACGACTCTTAAGTGCCCAAGAAATATTCTTACATTTATTTAATACCAAGTACGTACATCCATCGTTTCAGACATTTTGCGTATCAGACAAAGCTCAAATGACATCCACAAAAATAATATTAGTCTAAAGCACAGTGGGTCTTTAAAGGTATTTTCTGATACGTAGAAGTTTTTTGGCTTTGTATATAAACTATTATTTTCGATGATATAAATTTTTAAATTAAAGTCTGATGTTTCTGTAGTTTTTCTTTTCATAATTAACGAAAGCAAAAACTTACAGAGTTTGTATGATATTCCCTTGAATGTAGAGGAAAATATAATTGCGAAATTAAAAAAATTAAACGAACAATATTAAATTTTGTTACATGAAATTTATGAAAAACATATTTAAAGTTAGCTTTTTTTTTTTAAAAAACAACAGTATTTCAAAATATCAATGATCAATCTGTATTTGTTTACTAAAACGTGTAAAAAGTTAGAAATTTCTCTTCTGTAAATTTAAATTGTTTGATATGAAAACTTGTTTAATTGCTATACTTTTACGTATGCGCTTCGATATTTATTCTTTTCGAGTAGATTCAAATATAATAAATTACTTCCATGAAAATTGAATGAAAGCGCTATTATTTATTGAAGATTATTAAGAATTTAGTATTCTGTGACATATGCTGTGTCGGATAAGATACGTATTTGTGGCTTTGCCTGATACGTGCCGTATCTTGCCATCCGATGTGATACAAACCAGAAAGGATACATTTTGCGATTGAATATCAGAACGTTTTCTCGTGTGTATTTTTCAAAAATTATATGTTTGTGGGTGTGTGATATAATAAATTTAAAGAAACAATATTTTCTATATTATGTGAGGGCTAAATAAATATAATTTTTTTTATCATTTTAAACCTGTACAACCAAAACCCATTAAGAGTCTTGGGTTCACTGTTTGGAAAAGACTGAACAGTTTCTAGGGCAACAGTTGTGCAGGGAGTAGATTTGTCCTAGTAAACCGCCAGGTTTCGCCCAAATCAGGGTATCTACTTTATAGAGGCGGAAGTGAGTCCCAGGAAGGGTCTACCGATCTCATAGGGTCCATCGTCGGGCTTTTAAAGGATTTAATAAATTATCTGTCACAGCCGGTTTTGAACCCGGGGCCTTCGGCACGGCAACTCAGCGCTCTACCACTCAGCTACCCCACTCCCGTAATACCATAACTGATCCAATGTACAGAGCTGTATATATAAATTTAATAACTACAAAAGAAGCGCAATCGTAAATAAAATGTTAATAAACAAAAGAATGTATGATAGAAATAGTTAATTCTATGTATAATAGTATTTTTTTTAGCCCATGCAGTCTAGGCCTAAAAAAAAACTTCCCAGAGAAACTAAAATTTATTTGATTGAGCTTAATTTTGGGATCGCACCTGCCACGGGTCATCCTGAGCATTGAGTTCGTAACCATTTTAATAAGAAATTACATTTTTTTTAAAGGGATTGCCAGGACGAAAAGTAAACAGAAACTTTGTACATGAAGATTAACGTAAATTTACTATGTACACCCCGAATATTTATAACTAACAAAAAAAATTCCTTTTCTGTATTTCGGGGAATATAAATGATATACCTAACTTTTCTTTAAAATAATAATACCCTAAAATTATAAATCATTTTGGAGGGAGTGTCACTTTGTATTCGGGAGAGGTATGAAAGCTAAAAGATAGATACTTAAAAAGATTGCCCCCTTTGGAAATGGATTATTGGAGACGTGCTTCCTACCTTTCAAGACTTCCCTGAATTTCAAACTCCATCGTTAGTCAAGATGCGAAACAAGGAAAGTCTATCCTTTTTGTCATTCAAGCAAAACACCCCGGACTCAGAGTTCATCGAATAAGTAATAGAAACGTCTTCATAAAAAGTGACAAATATTTTTCCATCGAAAAAAAAAAATCAAAGCGTGGTTAGTATTTACCATTGCGGAGCGTCAATATACTACATAGGTGTGAACGTATGAAAGATGATTTCTTACAGCATAACTTTTTTCGTTAAAAACTTTTTCGTTATTATTTTATTATAATTCAATTGGAGCACTAAAAAAATGCATTCATTTAAATTAAAAAATGTGGCTAGGATTTACCTTTACGGAGCGGTAATACCTTACATAAGTTTGAACATAGTTCAGATGATTTAATGCTACATATTTTTATTCATTATCATTTTATTATAAATTCAATCAGCATAAATGAGAATTCATAATAAATTTCTCAGAAAGATTTAAGGAAGAACAAGAAGAGAATGAGACCCGAAACCACTATCAAGAACCTAAAAGTTAGTCCAGCCAACGAGCTAGTGGAGGAAAACCGACTGAGGTGGCATGGACTCCTCCTGCAAGAGGAGCACAACTGGTGGAAGACCGTGGAGATGGCTGTGCAGAATTCTTCCTCACACTGCATAGGCGGTCAATAAGATAGTATATAATGATGGTGTTATTCAATTGGAATACCAGAAGAAATCTCTAAAACATTAAAAATAACAACTAGGTCAATTCAGGCATCATCAGGACATGCACGGGAAAAAAAATCGCTTCAATGGAGATTGAAATCAGTACACGCGTATTAACAATCCAAACTGAATTGTCAATCAGAATTTCAGAGACTTAAAGCTTTGTTTTTTTTCCAAACTGCATTCTAATAATTATCTTATGCCTATTTTAGAATTTTTGCTCATTTTTATGGAGCTGTTATTTTATATTCGTCTGATTTTGTGTTTACATATATTACCATCTTGCATGAAATAAAAATACAATTTATTTAATGACCAGCATCAAATTAACTATTCTCCAGAATCTGTTCCATCTCTTTGTCACAGAGGAAGATCTATCTTTAATCTACTTAACCCACTGTGTGTGGAATTGATTTCTGAGGCCTGCAATTATTAGTTATCAGTAAACTAGTGGTCGATATAAGATTTTTCTTGAACTAATGATATCTGTAAAGTACAAGAAAATGCAATTTGGCAATGGTATTACTGCGTACCAAAAAATCTAAAAACTTATTTTTTTGTTAACTTTTTACTACTTTTAAAAAATTTTCTTTGCATTATATTCTGTTTTTTATTATTGAAAGCAAAATAACGAGTTTATATCATCCAAATATTTTTGAAATAAATGTTTATAAATTTTTTAATGATGTATTTTCATTTTACCTTACATTTCACACACAGTGTTCAATCTGCTCCTCGCAATAAAATTATTCCGAGGAGCGAGCTGCACTATGCAATGATCTTAATTATGTGAATTCACTTACGAATTGGGTGATTTCCATAGTAAACATGTTTTTTATTAAAAAATAACAATATACAGAAAAAAAATGTTCGCTCCTGGGGACCATGTTCGAAAAAAATCGTCGTCTCGAATGGGTTAAGACTCTTGCTTGACAAAATACCCTCACCATTATAAATGGTTTTATAACGTATTCAGCATATTTTCCTCTATTAAACTCAACAGCTAACATGGAGTAAAATCCTCGGCAGGTAGCGAGCAGAGTCATATGCAGACTAGCAACCCAGCAAAACAAACACCGATAGAATTATATAATTCATTTACATCGAGGACTGAAAACCATCCACATATGTCTTATCAAACGGTGAAATATGTTTTGTTAATAATTACTCTTAGAGATAATTTCCTGATTATTTTTATTTGTTACAAGCATAAGAAGTATATAAAATAATTTTATATAGGTTTTTCTTCCATCTCCATCTACATCAAGTGTGGTGTTTTTTATTCGCTGTTCTAAATACCTCAATATATTGGGTTACCCGGAAAATGATGTGGGGTTTCGTGTTTTCTTTAAAATACCCCTATATATTTTATTACATTCACTTATTTTATTTTGTTTATATCATTTTTTGTTTTGTTATGGAATGATTATAGCTATATAGCACCATTACTTGTAGCCTACAAGTGGTAGATTGTAGTGTTTTTAATAAATTGTTTAATAAATAAAAAAAAATAGGCCTCTCTAAATAGTAAATTCTTTATATATTTTATTTGAAAAGAAAAGATATGACCACGACCGGGACTCAAACCCGGGTCTCCCACTTCTCCGTAGTGGGAGACCCAGTTTCTTTTCTTTTCAAATAAAATATTTAAAAAATGATATCATACAACAATAAAATAAACCATAGTAAATTCTTTATGTTCGTTGTACTTTTGACTTTTATAAATGTAAACACTAATTAATTCTCTTTCAAGCGAAGATTTTAAGTAACATTTTTCTACTTTGAGATAATTCAGTCTTTACTAAGATCTCAAAGGGTGATTTTAGCATAATTTTGTTTTTCTTCAAGGCTCTTTGTCGAAAATTCTGGACCGACCGTTGAGCAGTGCACTCAAGGATACTTCCTTCGCCCCTGATTTCTTTGATATTTTTGGCCGTTTGGGCTCCATTCCAACCGAATTTGAACTCGTAAAACCAAATTATGCCATTATCACCCTTTGACAATCAATTATTTCTAAGTAGCAAAATAGAGCAATAGAAACAACCAAGTAGAGGTAAACAGATATTTTTGTTTGAAAGAGGATCAGTAAGTGTTTACATTTATAAAAGTCAACAGTCCAAAAAACATAAACATTTTACTATTTTGAGGGATAATTTCAAGAAAACGTAAAATCCTGCATTATTTCCCGGATAACCCAAAGTATTTAAAACATTCAGTCCACATTACCATGTGGGTTATTTTCAATACAGGATCTTCAGGTAGATACTTTAAAATTGTATCAATAAAATGCACATAAATTAAACTTCTCTGATTTCCTACTTTTTTCTAATATTTAACAATTATTTAAAGAATTATTTTATACTAAGCCGAGCTAACCGGTTAAGGACTTAGTTCTCTAGAGCAGGGAGTCCATCAGCTGAAGGTAATAACTTCTGGTGAATCCTAACCCGCCCCCGGAGTGGCTGCTTCTATTATCACTGAACATAACCGTATATTTCCTCGGCTATTGCATGCCCTCAGATAAGATCTGGATTGAGTTAGTAGGAGATATTTTCCTGGCCATTGCGAGGAGTTAACGCAGGGCGTTTCCTTTAAAATTGTCACATAATCCAACTGTACCAAAAACCTGTATTCCTTCATAAAATAACTAAATTTTTGTTATGAACCAGAGTTTATTTATCCTCCCTCTTGATTAAACGATGGTCATTATTTGGAGGGTAAGATGCAATAGGTAGACAGAAGCAAGGCAGGATGGTTAACGCCCGTATTGAATGACAGACCGGGGAATACCATGAGGCTTAAGATTCTGAAGATCATAACTGTGAGGGTATGTGAGGCCTATTACAATTTCTCCGTGAGCCTTCTAAGCAAGAACAGCCATAATCCGTGGATCTACAGCTATTCATTGCAATACTTATACTTCTTGGTAATTACACTAAAATTATTAAAAAGCGAAAGTTTTATTTATTTTTTTTACATTTTTTAATTTATCACAATTCACTTGTGAATATTTTTATCAATCTGTTGTGCCACAATTTAGAAAAAAAGAAATCAATTTTCCTTGAAACAAAGTCAACTGGGATTAACTATCAATATTAACTGCGATTAGATTAGCTATACCAAAAGTGTTATGTGAAAGTTAATCACCTCAACAAAACTGCGTTGAAGGTATGAAGTTTAAAGAATTATGTACCGTTTCTGGCCTAAGCTACGGTGAAGCCCTTCTAGAATTCCAAATCACAGAAAATATGCTTACAGATAAAACTGAAAAAAAGATAAACAAAGAAAATAAAGAAATGTTCTATGACAAGATGAAAGGAAAGTAGAATATTTAAAATAATAAAACAATACTTGGGTAAAAGAAAAGCACATAAAACTGAAAAGTGATTATTTACAAGACTCCACAGTCGGTTTAAAAAAAAAATACCCTGTATACTGATCAAAGCAATTTTGAAATAAAATGTGATAACAATGTTATCTGCTGTATAACAAGACGATTATTAGATCAAAGATCTGTTCTTTGCAGAGCTAAAATAACAATGTTTTACCTCAGAAAAGTTTTTCTTGATGTAAATCTAGATACTTGTAGTAAATTCAAAACTGGTCGAATTTTTTTGGGTAGAGTAAAATCTTAAGTCGAGGGACCAAGACGATATAAAAAAGTGAAATAAAAAAACTGAAAGTGATTGAAATATAGAAACTGATGATAAAACAACTTCAGGAAGGATTCAGAAATTGAAGACAATAATAAAGGACTTAACGGACCCAAATGTAGTAGTATGTCAGTATACACTTAAGACGTGTAACAGTCGTCTCAGCGATTATTAAGTTTTCAGGTATTAGTTCTTTAATAAGCCCAATAATTTTACATAATAACAATTAGTCAACCTATGCAGCTTTACAGGGTTACAAGCCCATGTCCAACGTCAACAAAATAAAAACAAATCTTTAAAAAACATCGTGACAAATGAAGTATAATATACTGGAATAAAAGTTAATTTCATTTTAAAACAGACATTAAAGAAATACTAGCTGTGGCTAGAAAAAAAGTTCTACGTACTACTCGAATTCTTCAGAAAATCACATTTTTTTTTTTTTATAAACCCTTCAGTGCTGAGTTCTTCACGTTCGACTGTACTTGACATTTGTCGGGAGTGGACGCCTATAGAGAATTTCTCACATCTCAATATGGGTTTTACAAACTGGGTGATACCTATACAGAAAAATATTTCTATAAATAAATATTCGTATTGTAATGCCAAAGAGATGGCAATTCAACTATCTTCCTCAACAACCTGTGGGTGTATACCTATGACCTTAACACTAACTATTTATCTTTTTCCAACGTCTGAAGTGTACAAATTTATATATAAACAACATTTTCCGTATAAAACACATTTCGATTTTTATCAGAAAAAGAAGTGGGGACAAGAAAAACTCTATTATTATATTAATCACATTATCTCTAGGAAATTGATAAAATCATTACCTTGCAAGAATAAGGAAAACACAATATTACACAATTATAATTTCGATTTCGAAAAGATAAACATACTACATGGAATATATTTGATAAGAAATACAAAATTAGTAGAATCACCCATATCACTAAATATAAAACAGTAAATTGTCACTAATTTGAACCCTTGCAAGAAAACCTAGCTTCCTCTTCGATTCCCTATAAGCCTCCGAGGCATCTGAAAAGTAAACGACCATATGTTATTTGAGTACTACTAGTGGGTAGTATGTGTACTTACTTTTACTTATTTTCCATTATATATCAGTCATAAATATTTTTTATAACAGTAAATTATAAATCAGATAAGTATTAATTATGTAGACATAATGAACTGACAGAATAATTAGGATTGTTAATTTTTCATTATAAGGTTTTTGGTTGTAAAAATTTAGAATTACTAATTAATGAAATCATTTTTTAAAGAAATATCTTACAGAGGCAAGGGGGGTAGGGAATACAAAACTAGCAATAGAGAAAAGATGAAAGTTTAACTCCCAGATTAATGCACTGTGTTTTTTTTTTTTTTTAGTAAAAATGAATATTAATATTAATACTACTAGTTGGCTGATATACTGTGAGAAAATGATGAAACAGTAAAATGTTTTTTCTGTAAATTTTGGGAATTCAAAGAAACTCAGGCAACAAATCCGATAAATATTTATAAAATAAAAAAAAAGAAATGGGGAAAGAAATACTTAACATAAAATTGTTATAAATTATAAAATACTTTGCTAATTAATATAAGTAAATTCCATTATAATTATTAATTAGCAATGTTATATGAGTAATTGAATATTTAAGTAATTAAGTAATGCCCTTCTTTTAGAACATGACCAATAAATCAGATTACATGGGCATGGTTCCGGTCACGAAGGCTTGATTCCCTTCTACAATAGATCTTCCTTATGTTCATCAACATAAACTCTTAGAATAATAATATAAATAAATTCATCAATAAACAATATGCATATGTGTATATAATCAATTTAACATATATATTTATAAATTATCAATAATAATTTTAGATATTAAATATAGATAAAGAAGTACATAATTGCATAAAATAATTATAAAAAAGGTAGAAAAATCTCGCATCAATAAATACTCGATAATAACTTTAAAAAGAGGATATAAAGGAAAAGTAAAAGATACAGGATATAAAATAAACATTACACTAAAAAGAAATTAATAGTCGTACAAACTGTTGAACATGCACTAAAAAAAATAGAATGTACAAATATAATTCTAACGAAGGAAAACACAAAAGAAATGAATCATTCACGTATAAAAAAATTATCTATGAATCTATCTATTATTCAAGTATAAATGTATATACACACATACAACCATTATAAACTACTGTAAGGACAGAGATAGTTGGGGGTGCAGTCAAATGAAACACCAAATAAGTGAATAATTAAAAACTATTAAAAGATAACATATTTATTGGCATCTACATTTCTTAACTATTAACATAATAAATTTTACATTCAGTTCTCGAGATTCAGTCTATTTCTTCAATTTACTCTTGACTGCGTTCTCATAATCATGCCTTTAAGTTTAAACAGGGTTTTTATGAATTATATAAAATTATTACATATAATTCATAACTTTAAATCAGTTTTATATTTAGACAGGTGTATTATTTATATATTAATATAAGTCACTAAAAGCCTATTTTCACTGTTAAGTCAAGATTATGAAAACAATACAGTCTGGAAAAGACTAAATTTCCACCAATATATATACATATATATATATATATATATATATATATATATATATATATAAGTATTTCTCCATTTCTCAATTGGTATTTAGGTATCCATTACAAAATCATGACTATATCTGTTCACTATGTTACTCTACAGAAATGTATATGAAACAATCATATGTATGAAATGTATCATATATGCATTTATATGTATTTTTGCCTATGACAATGATAAAATCTAAACACATGTAAAATCTATGTTCTATGAACATTTATGTACAAATATAAGTATGTATAAATAAATCTATAGGTATAAAATGACAGAACCTGATGTGTGTCTGTCAAGCAGCCTACTCCGTACAACATTATTTTTCTCAAAAATGGAAATCACTTCCAAGCATTCCTCTATGGGATTCTTTAAACCGCTACATTCTTTTTTAAGGCTTTAGCAAAGTTTTTCATTAGTCCAAGCTTTATATGAATAGGCGGAAAAAGTACTTTTGGTGCTTAACAATAGAGGATATTTAATGTTTGAAGTAGCGGGTTTAAAAGAACTTGTATGAAGCTAATCCTAGCTGCTGTAATGTTCTCTTGTTGTCCTTCTTGTCTGTGAGAATACAAAAAAAAACATCAATACTTACGTAAAACTCCCTTATTGACATGTATAATAAAACCAGTATTATTTAAACTTTTAACTAATTCATGATATAAAAACAAAAATAATCGGTTTTTCAACTATTTAGCCCGATGAAGGGTGAAGCATTGATTTTTGGAAGGTTAAAAATCGATTAAAAGACAATTTTATGGAAGAAGATGAATGAGAATATCATGAAAGAATAAAATGATAAAACTAAAAGGGTAATTCTTTTTAACGATTTGAATTAAATGTATTTCCATCCTGTCTCAGATTTAAGTTTTAGACTATTACTAGAAGAGAAAATAAAGAGGGACGAATTAAGCTATTGGATAATAATTCATTGAAGAAAAAAAATATTTAACTCAAAAACCGTTTATTTTTATTCATAAAAGAATACAAATTAATGAGGTTTCATGTAGAACTAAGACAACAAAGGTTTTTTTTTCCAGTATTATTCATGATTGCTATGTTTTATGTTTTATAGTGGGTTCTTCACAACAACCATATACTGCTATAAGCTAATGCTGTAGAATTTAAGTTCAATTGTAAAGGTGTTAATAAAATTATAATTATAAATCGACAATTTTTAATTAATTTTTTGAATTAGCAACCAATGTATACTACATCGAACTTCACATATCTTTACATATTACATAACATATTTTTTTATTTTTAAGTTTCATAAAAGACATTGCAAGTATTTGTTACGGTACAATATAAAATTTAAAATAGGATAATCGTACGCTTGTTGATTTTTATAATATTATCTGTTTACAAATATGAATTGTTTTTTTTTTTTCTTTAGAGACAAAAAGACGGATTCAAAAATTCTACAATTCATGTTTTATCACTTTATCACTTTATGTCTTTCGTAATCTATGGAGTAAATAAAAGAAATCAGGAATATAAATTTAAATATACTATATACTATATACTATATATATATATATATATATATATATATATATATATATATATATATATATATATATATTAACAATAAGAATCCTGGAGAACTATTAAATATTTTTTTTAAACCTAAATACTGCAGTGCTGCGGGGGCTGAAGAAATAGTCTACGTTTTACGTCTTCAATCCGGCCTGCCACTAAAATGCTCACTCCAGGCAGAATGTTGGCTAGACAGTGAAATAAAACGGCTCTTCTCTCTTTAACCGAAAGTTCTACATGACTCAATTTAGTTTAAGCACTAGAAACCAATCGATCCTTGTATTATTTTTATGTGAAAACTGGAATATATATTCCAAACGCTTATCAAACTTTCCAGTAATAGTGTTGAGGTTTGGGAGTAGGTTCCAGAAAGAAAAATAAAACACAACACTTAAAGAAATAGCAAAACTTAAAGAATGGAATAGAATAGAAAAATATTTTTATTCTGAGGCCGGGTCTCTTAAGAATAACAGAAATGCACAAAATTAAATAATAATATATCTGACCAAAGGATTGCATTATTATAATAAAACAATATTTACATAATATCTTGAAAGTAAATATCTGACAGGTATGTTTTTGTAAAGAAATAGAAAATGTAATACAACAATAAAATAAATAAAACACACACAAATTTACAAGACAAAGAAATAGGCTTATAGAAAAATAAGTGAATAAATAATAGCATCTAATAATATAAAGAATGATGTCGTTATGAGTGAGGAATATTTACAGTAATTCATCAATATGTTAAGTTGAAAATATCAATAAATTATTTACTGATTATAAGCATCTGTTTAGGAATTTAGAAGATGTAGGAAAAGTTTGGATTGGTCGAAAATGATTCCGAGGTTTCTAACAGAGGAACTGAAAGCAATAGGGTGATCATTTAAGGTTAGTTGGGAAAGTAAGTTGATGGATTAATGAAGGGTACTTGAAGAATGGCCTGAGTTTTCGCTGCATTTAACGACAGTTTATTCAAGTTTGCTTAGGCACTGACCCTACCTAGGTCACCTTGAATATTGGCTAATGCAGCTATTATCTCAGATGGTGGAAAGGATAAATAGATCTGGGAATCGTCGGCGTATAGATGATAGAAACAGTGGAGGATTGATTTGGGAAGGTCATTAATGTAACAGTTGATAAGGAGTGGGGAAATACTAGCCACTCCTGTGTTCAGCGGTAGGAAAGAGGATAGGGGTTGATTTGGGATGGAGACTGCTTGAGTCCTATCCGAGAGGAACCCTTGGACCCAGAGTATGGAACTGTTGGAAAAGGAATGAGATTTTAATTTAGATAAAAGGATGGAATGGTTCAGCGAATCGAAAGCTTTTGAAAAGTCGGGTAGAATTAGTACTGTCCCTTTTCATGGCAGTATGTATGTCAGTGATGATTTTAACGAGGGCAGATTGTGTGGAAAGGCCAGGATGGAATCCTGATTGAAGTGGATCAAGGAGTATGGACTTTTCCAGAAAATTTGACATTTTGGATTGAACTATTCTTTCGAGGGGTTTGGAAAGCTTAGAGAGTATAGAGCTAGGCCAGAAATTATTTGGATTTGAGGGATTGGATGATTTGTCGATAGGATGGACTATTACCTTTTTTCCAGAAGGGAGGGAAAACTGCATTATGGAGAGAAAAATTGTAAATGTAGAGAAGATCATATACACACATACAAATATAACGTTCAGCCCCTCTGTGAAAAACCTAGGCCTTACTATTGATCAAAACCTTTCCTGGGAACTCCACATCGCCCAAATATCCCGACGGTCAATTAATTCCCTGAAGTTATTCCATCGCTTTCGACATATTGCACGACCATCCTGTAAGCCCCTCGTGTCATCTCTCATCATCCCCCACTTTGACTGCTGTAGCGTGGTATAGGGAGGCCTTTTTAAGATGCTTGAAGACAGATTAAAACGAATAATGAATTGCTCTCTAAGATATATCCTTGGGGATACCGTGACGCGTTTCCCTCCTTAATTATGAGTTAGTCTCCCTTCCCTTCCGAAGCCAATATTTCCTAGGTTCATTCTTATACCAATTCATTAACTCTCAACACCCTTCATATATCTACTATCTCCTCCAATTAAAATCCTCGGTCCAGCATCATAAAACAAGATCTCTCCTTTCCGATATCTATATTCGTTCCCACAGAACCAAAGCATTTGAACGTACCTTCCTCGCCCGGTCCATCACAGGAACATGATCCCTCCTAACATCCGTCATGTTCCCTCACTATCGTCATTTAAATCCTTGCTTTTCCGACATCTCGTGGCTTCCCAAAAAGATGCTCTCTTAGCAAGTTAGTCATTTGCTTAGAATAAAATGTATTGAATAATTGATTGTGTTATTTCGGTGTTTAATTTTGTTTTAAGAAAATGTACATCAAGTAAAGAAAGTATTACATGCTAGCTCATGCAATCAATAGTTGTTATTGTTCTATCTATTCTTTTAATTGTCAGGATTAGTATTATTAATCTTGTTAGGATTCGTACTGTTTATTTACTTATTATTATTATTATTGTTTATATTTTTTTTTTATTATTGCCTTCTGTCACTTTTTATACGCTTTATGAATGCATCATGTAGCCCTGGCCAGATATGTATTCTAACATTAGTAATATGTTTCTATTTCAGTTCATGTTTGTTATTCTAAAGGGACTTAGTCCCAGAATAAAGTTACATTACTATTCTATTCTATTTATATGTGTGTGAGTGTGTGTGTGTGTGTACTCATTTTGTTTATAACTAAGTAAAAAAAAAAACATCCAAGCAAAGGGGTAGATTTTATTGTTATAACTAAAATTAACCAATATAAAAAAAGTTAAATAAAATGAATTTAATCAATTTCAAATTGTTGATTGAAATATTTTTTTACCAATAATGGTTTTTTTTGTTGTTTCATATTATTTTTCAACTAGCACTATATACCATGGGGATTTTTGATGCGATCTTCTTACAGACATGCGAGTATATTACATCCTTATGGCGGACGCTCAACCTCCCGTTACGGCGAAACATAGATTGTAAGCTGCAGCAGTGTCTTTCCCACCGACGTACATTCGGTATCAATGCCAGAGAGAAATCGGTCTAAATCCATGGATTATGGCTGCTCGGGGTCATCAGGCTTACGATGAACTATATATCATTCCTGGATGCAGACCGTCCCTCGTGCAAACCTTAGGGTGGCTATTGACATCTTAGAAATGGAAAAATGGTACAAGGGCTAGGGTCATCCATCACTCTTACGTCCGGTCTTTCTGAGTTTACTCTTATAGGATGACGGCCCTCACATGCCAGTTGGGGGATAACCATATGCCAAGCCATGGTTGATTATTATTCCATGGACAGAAATAAAGCTATGGCGATATCAAACATACCCTTGACTGGTAAGGAGAAAATATTCTTATTGTCGAATGTCATAATGTCGAATGTCTTAATGCCGAAATTATATCACATGGATGTACAACGAAGAGCTTCTTGATACATTATATCTTGACTATTGACAAACATAGTAAATTCTGTACTACTATACTCTCTTATCTACACTCTTGACTATCCATACTAAACTCTATCACATCTCTCTCTACCTTCTCTTTTCCTATGCCTTACGATATTTTAGAGGCGGCATTCATACATAGAAAAGAGATGGAGAGATCAAGAAAGTTTACAAAGCTATTAGGATATAATCTATCTATGCATCCCAGGGACCATTGTAAAACAGCGTTTACGTTTGAGAGGGGACGTTACGAATTTACCCGTATGCCGTTTGGTTTGAAAAATGCGCCAATAACTTTTCAGAGACTGATGGACGAGTTCTTGAGGGGCTTAGATGAAAATATGTGCCAGGACTATATGGACGACCTCCTGGTTTTTAGTTAGACGGAGTTAGGTCATATCGAGGACTTGAGGCGAGTTTTTGACAGAATCCGTCAATTTGGATTGAAATTGTCAGAGGAAAAATCAATATTGGGGCAAAAGCAGATCAATTCGATATCGGTGGAAGGGGTTCGGCCTGACGGTAAGAAGGTGGAAGCCATGGGGAAAATGGCGATGCCGAACGATATCAAGGGAATCAGGAGATTACTCGGAACCCTCAATTATTATCGTAGATTTGTCCCAGAGATGGCCGAACATCTGGTTCCTCTGAATGAATTGTTAAGAAATGGGCGCACAGTTCAGATTACCCCGGAGATCGAGGAGAACATTAGGAAATGCATGCGTTGGTTACAAACAGAACCGGTCCTCACATTTCCGAATTTTTCGAAACCGTTTGCGATCACCACCGACGCTAGTGAATATGCACTGGGGGCGGTTTTGTCGCAGGAGTATGATCAGGTAGAACGGCCGGTGGCATACGCAAGCAGGAGGCTTACAGACGCAGAGATCAAGAGATGGAGAGATCAAGAAAGTTTACAATGCTATTAGGATGTAATATCCTAATTTTGTGGGTTACAAACATAAAATGAACCAATTCATATATTCATAAACAGAAAATACATACCTGCTTCATATATTTATAAAAATATAGAATTGACAATAAATTTTATTTAATATTAGGCTTATGAAGAAAACCCTCCGTTGAATTCCATAGGAATTCTCATTCTCCTCGTGTGCATAGCTGTAAACAGGACTAACATAGGAAAACATCGAGGTAAAAAAAGACTTCCACTACAAAGTATTCCAGTAAAAAGGATAAATTACCTGAATATCATGATCGAAAAATAAAAGAAAAAAATATGATTTAGACGTTTTGAAGTTTCTATTAACCTATCTCGTATTTTTTCATAAAAATATAAGAAAGATTTATTATTTTTAAAGCATTATTATCAGAATAAATTTCGAGGCATTATTTATAAAAATGTATCAATTTAAGTGAACATTGAATAACACTGAGTTTTATTTTTAACAATAAAAGATAAAAACAATCTTGTGACAAACCTGTCAAAGCCGCTGTCAAAATATAACTGTCAGGCGTATGAAAAAAAGTATAAAGGTGTATTCTTTATGTAAAGAAATAATAAGCAGTGCGAAATATGTGTTCTGGATATGCCTTCGATTCGACACATTTTGAATATTCGACAATCGTAGGATTATCAAAAACTTTGTCTCCTAAATCAAATATTAAAACTTATGGTTGTGGACAAAAATCCTGTTCAAAATATTAAAGAGTAATGGCCATTATAATGGAATACAATGATTTGTTAACAACAATGAACCATATTACTTCCGGGAGGCCGGTACAACAAAAGATCGTACTCATTCCATACAAAGGTCTGCACATACAAAATGAAAATGTCCACTGGTCTGGCATGAAAAATGCACATCAGCAAAATGGCGACTCGAATTCAATATTTTAGAATTATTGTTTGATGTTTCAGCTCTTAATTCTAAATGGTACCACCTATCGAAAAAGATTAAGGTGTATTATATCAAGTAATATCGAATTCCAAATTCTCAAAGATGTATATTACAGTTGTTTTCTATTAGAAATGATCTATTTCAAGAACGCATAAAACAAGGCTCCTGAAATGGGGAAAATCTTGAGTTTATAAGACATCAAATTCTGCGCCCAGTAAGAACCACAACACAATAATTTTTCGGTTATTTTTTTTGTATTTATTTATAAGTATTTTTTTTCAAAGATCAGTTTGGTATTGACAAATTTTAATATCAATATAACATAATGGGAAAATCTTATAGGATGAAAATATCGAAATGTTTGGAATATTTCTACCTAAGATACTGCCATGCGGATTAAAATTTCATATATAATTTTACCCTCCTTAGATTACAGGTTCCATATGCATACACAAATCTACAATTTCAGATACATCACGGACACCTTTTCATGGTGTTTCAAGTTTGTTTCAATACTTATGCGGGAATAAGGAAAGCGGTGTTTCCCTCAGAGCTAAACTCTTTACGTTCTAATATTTTTTTTCAGTGCTCCTTATTTTGATTGTTTAATAATGTGTAAAGGATTGTTGTTTTCTTAATGATAATTATATCCTATATATTCATTGGTTCTGTGTCCAGAATAATATTAAGTTAAAATTAAAATGAAATTGTGATGGAAATGATAATGTGAGGGAATTGCTCATGAGGATAGCTCCTGTGTGACATAAATGGATGACAACGCTCCTTGTTTAATAGATAAATGGTAAAATATAAATTTAATATAATCTGTAAAATTGTTTTAAAAATAATTGATAAACCTAAAAATAAATGAGTATATTAATTTTTATATTTCCCTAAACTTGAAATAGGGTCCCTGATGATAGATACTTTATTGTACTTAGCAAGTGGGCTAAGGGTTGGGGGTTGAGGGGGTGGGGGTTTAAATTTCATTTCCTCCTAATCCGGAAGCTACCGAGAGTGGGATTGTCGCCAGGGCCGGTGGCAGCTAATGTGAAACTTGGCAAGAAACTTGCCGCAGAGTGGGAACGGCAACTATTTTAAATTTAAAGGATAGGGAAGGAGGGGACCCATTAAATGGCTAGGTACTCGAAACTTTTCTTCAAACAATTTATGCTAATTAATTTATAGTTTAGTTAAATCTAGTGATAATCCCCCACCCCTTGAGCCATCTTCAACATGCTAAATGAACTAATTAGCAGAATCGTTTTAATAATTGAACTAGTTAAGGGGAGGGTGGGTCTGTTATCTGTATCTAGAATTTATTATTTAGGAAGAAACCTTACTAAATATGTCTAACAGGAAATTCAGTTAACAAAAGCCTTTGATGTGTTAATCTCAGAGGAGAATCCTTGGTTAACAGTTATAAAAAAATATGACAAGTTTTGGATAATAGCTAGTAAGATTAGTTAATGTTTACACACTGTTTACTTTTATACATAAATATTTAAAAGTATTTACATAGAGTTTCATATCATTATATGAATATCATTTGAATATATCATTAATAATAAGAAGTACAATTTTTTTGTTTTTTTATATTTTTTTAAGGCAGTGAATGAGATCAGGTTTTCGGCACAGTAGAGCCACTTTTATAGCAACCCACTTGATACTTCTTTATGTGGCATAAAGCTCTATCTGTCAATAAAATAAATGTTACAGTAGAGTGAAGTTATCGCCAATAGAGCCCTTGAAATACTCCAAATACTCCAGCTGTTCCGTTTTAGTGTTTAATCTAACTGGAGTGTTGGTCAGTGGCCGCTATAAAATCAATTGCTTTTGTGTAAAGTGCGTTTGAGCAGTTTTTAAATGAAAACGCACGATTCATACCGCAATATATCATATGATATGAGATGAATCTTTGTGAATAGATCTTTTTCCTTGTATATGACTGTACCACGAAGAACTAGCAGCAGAAGTAATCACATGGATGCATCTTTAAAATATTTTAAACATTTGTATTTTATCACCATATATATATATATATATATATATATATATATATATATATAATAATTAGTAAAAATTTGAGAGCAATAACTGTTTAGGAAACAATATTACTTTAAAGTTAATTTCATTTTCATTTTTTATGTACACTTTTATTTTCCTTGTTACTATTTTGTATTTATTTTATTTTTATAAAACAAAATATCCCTCTATGTTCATAAATGGTCGGCCTGGGCACTCGTGCGTTATCGCATATGTCACGTGCCTAGTGCCGCCCAAGCCAGTCAGTTAGGAGTGCTAGTGAAGTGTGGTCAGGGGGAAGCAGTTGCTCCGTATTGCCCAGTGCAATCGCTGCTTCCTTCCTGAGCCTCTTCTCGGCTCACTTCAGCAGCATGCTACATTTCTTCACACCTCCGTACCATGTACCATAAGAGGGCACATTAGGGCGAGAACAGGACGCACTTCGCTAGCGCCGAATCCCCAATAGTCTCAAAATAGTTGTATGTATGTCATCATAACTTTTGTGTTTATATTCAAAGGCAATATAACATCTAACTGTATCAAAATTGGTTATCTGCTATATTGTTTGGGCACCATCTCTTGTTGTCTGTCTCTTCTTCAATTTTGGGGCAATCCCATAACAGCGCAACGCTGTGCATTATCCTCCATGAGGACGCATACGTTCGGCACCAAGTGCCACGAAGAGAAGAAAGACAGATACCAGGAATGGAGCCCAGCCTGTTATGCATATCACTCTTTAACTTAATTAAAATCAACATTAATATCTGAATATAACAATGATGAACATGTAATAATTACCTTTTATCCGGGTTATATTTGCCATATAATTTTTATCAATTCATCCATTATGCTATATTCAGGACATAAAATTGTACATTTCGCACAATAATGCTCTTTTCATTTAAAAAATACCCTTAACCCGCTGCCTCCGGACAACTCATTCTTCTCAGGGCAGATTCAGTTTTCTATTGCTAAAGACTATCATGCCTCAACAATAACACAAATACCTTAACACCTAGTTAAAA
Source organism: Arma custos (assembly GCA_037127475.1). Lineage (NCBI taxonomy): Eukaryota > Metazoa > Arthropoda > Insecta > Hemiptera > Pentatomidae > Arma > Arma custos. Next base: position 89,369,337 of record CM073761.1, on the reverse strand, counting down.
TTTGTTACACCACCAGGCACTTGCCCAACTTCGGACGGTAGGTCACAACTTTCTTTCTTTATTGCTTTCTTTTAACTTTATTGGGGACTGAGGTTTACTTTTACCTTCAATTTGTAAGGGACGAATAGCAGATAGAATAACTACAAACAAATCTGTCATTGTAAATTTTCATTTCCCGATATTTACAGAAATAAAAGATATTTGAAAGAAATCCGTTGGAAGAGTTAAAATAGCGCCCGGCGAAGTATTAACATTTGATATTTTTCATGAAATATGTTGTTATCTACAACGAATTTGGCTTTTTTTTTATATACTTCAATATATTTATTATTTATTTAACTTTGATTCAAGCTTATATTTTTTTCTGTAGTCAATTTCAGATCAGGAGTTGCTAGATCAGAATACCCAACCGTTGTGGAGATTCCCATCTATCTGGAGCTTGTGTCGTGAGGAGCATGAAGGCTTCCACGTGGTCTCCTGCCAATTACAAAGGCATTCAATGTTGTGTAGAGACACTGATGGATCGCTCGGAGCTACATGCCCTACCCATCTTGACCTTCTAACACCCTTACCACCAGGTCATGGCCCAACAGTTTAGTAAGGGAGTTCATTCCCATCCCTTCTAGATACAATAAGTTTCGGTTGCTTATAGAACTAAAACATCCCATCTCTTGGTTCCTACATCTCGTGTGCCTATCAATAAGAAGACAACAAGATCTTAAATTAAAAATGGATTTATCTATTTTATAGTCGCCCTTGAAAAGAAGCGGGATAACTCAGTGTATAGGGTGACAAGTTGTATGGCCGAGGTAGATAAATTATTAAATCTGTCATTGGATTGATATTGAATGGATAGACTGTTAACATCCTCTTGGAGCTCACTCAGATAAAAAATGGATACCCTTAAATAGGAGGGAAACGTGAGTGTTGAATATGGTGTCAAATTACCACCTTATGATCGTCGTCTTATGTTTGTAGTAACACGGCCAGACAAATCCATTCTCCGCGAAGAATGGATTTGTCTGGCGGTGTTATGAGTCAGGTTAGCTTAGTTGGTTTGAGCGCCGCTCTAGTGACGCGGGTGACCCGGGTTCGAATCCCGGCCTGGAAAAATCTTTTCTCTTCAAAGTAAAAATATTTAAAAATTATCACCATCATAAGAATAATAAATATAAAATAAATTATAATTGTTATAGCTTAGAATTGTAGGTTCCAAATATATTCTAACTACTTTTAACAAAAAATAGTAAATATTATTACTTTAAAACAAAATTAAAAGAAAAATCGTTAGACTTCCGGAACGCTTGGAATGAATCAAAGATTTGAACCCTTGGTGTAGGCAAATCTTACAAAACCTTTAAAGCAAGAAAGACCGTTGCAGCCCAACGGGGCATAAACAACGGGGGAAATAATATTTTTCTTCTTTTACAGTGCATCATTCTAAAGTTTTATTAAAGTTATTCTTGGTCTCCATTATTTTTCAAAGTTTGTCATTATTTTTCTTGCCACACTTCTCCTCGATATCATTTTAAAACATATTGAAATATAAAAAAAAATAAAGGTGGCTTTAGCATTATTCAGTGCAGTCGCTTTTTTCTAATTTATTTTTTAAAATAAGAGTGATTGAATGTTTCTACAGAATTCTATTAATTATTATGTATATATTTCGCTGGTATGGCATGACTGTGAATATTTACATTATCTCATCGTCTTGAAGTAAAAATAATCTAAAATTAATCTATTAGTTGATAGTTGTAATGAAGTACATTGTATTTATGCTAAGGTGAAGTACTTGATAACTTGAATATATCAAACGGGAACATAGGCAGCTCTCGACAGTTCTGTTTGTTCAGTTATGCAAATGAACCTTATCATTTTCGGTTCACTGCTTGGCGAGATTTAGTCAGAAAACTGCAATTTTTCACTTTGTTTTGCTTGAACCTAAGCGATAACATTTTTCCCCCTGAGCTCTCAATCCGATTCTTTTCATACAAACGGAAACAATAATTTTTTTTTCGCGCGAACAATATCTGATCCAAACCTTCTATAAAAAAAAATCAGAACATAATATTTCACTGCAACGAAATAACGTAAAATGTACTTTTTTATATTTTGTTTACCTATTTTGCATCTTACTTTTTACCTTCTCAATTATCTTACTATTAATATTTCTTTTCTTTATCACCTTTCTTTTCACACATTTTGTCATTTTGTTATCCTTATAAATCTTATATAAACTATCCTATGCTATATTTCTCTACTTTTCTATGCTCTTTATATTATTTTATAATTCATAGTACTGCTATGTTCTTATTGTTTTTCCTTCTTAACCCTGAAGATGGCCTACGTTGTAGGCCGAAACGGCGGCAGTTTTGTGTTTTATTTCAGACCCCTCTCCACTACAATCCAATATTCAGGACCGTAACAAGTATTTTATTGAAGTGAAAACTCCTTAAGCCGCGTTTGGCGACTTTTGCTGGGGGAAAAACTTGTGGGCGTCGTGTTTTTCATCATATACCAGATAAATATCCTAATATTTTAGTTTACTATTATTACAACCAAAGGCTCAGTTGATTTTTTTTTTTTTTTAGATTAACAAGAAGCAGTTCGTTTTCGGACCCATCTATAGGTATCGAAACCTCTTCTTGATATCATACGACTTCGTAAAATTTTCGCCATCCCAAAATAACATCTATTAGCGGCCAATATTCTTCTTTGAACTTCTGGGCTGGTTGAGCCATCTGCTTTGACCAAAGAACCGAGGTAGACAAAACTGTCGACACTTTCAAATGTGTAGGGACCAAACGTGATGGTGGGATCCGATTGTCTTGAGGGGTTAGCCACCATATACTTAGTCTTTACTTGGTTTACCTGAAGACCTATACCCCGTCCAGCATTCTCCAATGCAAGAAAAGCCTGTTGTAGATCTCTCGGTGTTCTTCCCACTATGTCTATGTCATCTGCATAGGCCAGTATTTGGATGGACTTAGTCAGAATCGTACCAGTGACTTGTAACCCTGCGTCTGTTATGACCTTTTCTAGTGCAAAATTAAATAACAGGCACGAGAGTCCATCCCCTTGTCTCAGACCCCTAGTTGTCTTGCATTCTTCAGACAAGTCATTCTGGATCTTGAACTGGCTTCTCGACTCCCTCATCAGCAATTCCACGAGGCTTATCAATTGTCTGGGGACATTCATTTCTTCCATACTTTGAAACAGTTTTCCCCTGATGATACAGTCATAGGCATTGCTGAAATCCACGAAAAGGTGGTGGGTCGTTATGTTGTACTCTCTAGTCCTTTCCATAAGAGTTCTCAGGGAGAATATTTGATCAATACAAGATCTACCATTAATAAATCCGCACTGGTACATTCCAATCTCTCTCTGGGCATGGGGAAGTAGTCTTTGGAATGCCACATTCGAAAGTACTTTGTAGGCAGAGCTCAGGAGTGTTATACCACGGTAGTTATCACAAAGCATCTGGTCTCCTTTCTTGTGAAGAGGGAGGATAAGGCCAATGCACCAGTCATGCGGGAGAGTTTTGCTTATCCATACACTGTGTAGCAGATCTCGAATTACCTTTATCATTTCATTTCCACCAGCCTTCAGAAGTTCAGCTGGTATGCCATCACATCCGGGTGCTCGATTATTTCTAAGCTTCTGGATTGCACCCTCAATTTCCTCATCATCTGGTGGGTCAAGAAGCTCACACTCTTTGTAATTTTGGATAGTGTCAGAGCCATAACTATCTTCTAGGGCAGGGTTCCGAACACTCCCCAGCAGACTACCGAAATGGTCGGACCATCTTTCCAGGATCCTTTCTTTATCTGTGATCAATTGACCGTCCTTACCTCTACAAGTATTGGATCTTGGATTAAATCCTTTTCGCTGGGCATTGATTGTCTTGTAGAAAGCTCTACTATTAGCTTGTCTACTCAAGACCTCAATCTCACTTATTCTTTCTTCTTCTTTCTCCCTCTTTTTTCTCCTATGCAGTTGTTTCTCCTCCAATCTTAACACTCTATAATCAGAAACAGCCTGGCGAGTCCTATGCACATTTATCATCATCATATAGGCCTTGTTTTTCCTGTCTGTAGCCTCTTGACATTCTTGATCAAACCATGTAGACCTCTGAGGCGGCCTCTCTAAGCCCAGTACTTCTTCAGTAATTTTTTTAATAGAATCCCTACACTGGCACCATATTTTATCAACACCATTCTCCTCAGACCCACGTTACAAAGCTACATCCAACCTTTGGGCAAACTGGAGTTTGTACTCTGGCACCTGCAGCTTTCGAGTATTTATTCTCCTTGAGCGGGTACCTCTAGTCTTATGTACGTTGCTAATTTTGGCATGGATACGTGCTAATACTAGGTAATGATCGCTATCTAAATTTGCTCCTCTGTATGTTCTAACCGCCATAAGTATAGAACGCTGTCTTCTGCTGATAAGAACATGGTCAATCTGGTTCCTGAAGTTATTGTCTGGAGAAACCCAAGTTGCCTTGTAGATATCTTTCCTATCAAACATGGTACTCCCAACAACCATATTATGTGATGCTGCAAAATTGACCAACTTAGTTCCATTATCATTGGACATATTGTGCAGGCTATGTATTCCAGCTAGGGGCCAAAGAACTGAATCTCTACCGATCTGTGCATTGAGGTCTCCCAATACTATTTTTATATCGTGACGAGGACATTCATCGAAGGCACTTTCAAGGTTGCTATAGAAAGTTTCCTTTGCTTCTTCTTCCGCCACCTCTGTTGGTGCGTGGCACGAAATTATAGAATATTTTCGGAATCTTCCTTTAAGTCGTAACTTACAGATGCGGTGGTTAATGGGTTTAAAATCAATAACCATTTGTCTCATCCCACCACCAACAACAAAGCCTGTTCCAAAAATATGCTGATCTTTGTGACAACTGTAGTATATGGTGTGATGCTTCATCTCCATAATGCCTGATCCTGTCCATCTCATCTCTTGGATTGCCGTTATATCTTTCTTATACTTAGACAGCTCATCCAGTAGCATCTTTAAAGATCCTGGTCTATATAATGATCTTACATTCCATGTGGCTAGTTTAAAATCCTTAAGTGCGCCGGGTCGATTCCTTGAAGACAGTCCAAATCCGAGGCTCATTCCTTCATGTTTCACAGCAATACATGTTTTCTGAGGGTAGGGTAGCTGGCCCCTCCGCTCAACCCCCAACCTGGAGGACCAGTAGCTGATTGCGACCCTAGTGCCGGGCAATGGGGTCGCTACTTCCCTACGCCTAGGATTTATTAACGGGAGTAAAAAATCTTTGGTTATTCCGTCCAAAGGGACACGGGGGGGGGGGAGGTTCCGAGCCTGTACGATGTCAGGTAATCGTTAAAAATCCCCACACTAATTAAACCTGGATAGGCAAAATTTAGAGCTCCCAATTAGATTAGGTATAGCAGCATAAAGTGACATTAAATGAACAAACAAGGGATTAAAATATTGTTGAACTTACGATGATAATAATGCTAAAAATTAAAATAAAATATATATAAATATAAATAAAACGTATAAATAATATAACTATGAACTAACTCAATTGTTAGTGCATATTTTGTACTAATTCAATTGAATTTGTACATATTTTCATATTTTGTATTGAGCTTGTGCAGCCCATCATATGTCCTGATTAATAGATAAAATATTCGAAAATGTATGTGATTATTGTTCGAAGTGTCAATATATGGCAAAACCAGATCTTCATTAATAATTTAAATTTTCAAGTTTGAAATTTAAATAATTCAGACTGACATTGATTTAGAAATTCAAAATAAGAACACAGTTACTCCAAAATTTTGAGTTTTTACTTCTATCTTCAAGACTGTCTATTTAAATTTTTCCGGTCAGTCCAGCCAACTTAACTTAGGTATCAGTTCCGCAGGTTGTAACTTCGAGTTGGGTCACAGCATGTTTTAACTTTTCATTTGTTTCCTTTTTAATATTTTCCAAAAATACAAATTATAGTGAGCTGCAGTATGAAAAAAAGGAGTATAATTACGGGAATTGTGTATATTTCGGTCATTTCTTCACGAAAACATTTCTAAGTATAGATAATGATATAACCAAAACAGTATGGGTAAGTATTTTTTTTGTGCGGGGAGTGATAATGCCACTGTTAGTAGTTTTAGCTCTAGGTTCAATTTTGAGAAGTATTCAACTAGGTTATTATTTTTAAAGAGTTGAATCGCTTATCAAAATAATTGATTCGTTAATATTCCATGCACATTTATTGATTTAATAAACTATAATCTATATAATAAAAATGAATCGCCAAATTCCTTGCTAACCGCTAAACTCGAGAACGGCTCGACCAATTCGGCTAATTTTTTTTTGCATATTTTTGCTAAGGTGCATAGAATGTTCTTATGGAGAGAAAAACTCGAAAAGTGATGAGGGAAACATTTGGTGGTCGAAAAACCTTGAAATTTCCCGAGTTGTTTCACTTTTTGTCCTGTAACTCCAAATTAGTGCGTTTTGAAAAAAAACAACATAATTAACCATTTTTACAGTAGAATAAATTTGCTACAATTTGAGCCCAACCGCAGATCTGTAGGTCCAATACATTCCGAGTTCGGTCCCTATCGAATAATAAGTAACTGTAATCTTACCTATCTATCTATATAATAAAAATGAATTTCCAAATTCCTTGCTAACCGCTAAACTCAAAAACGGCTGGACCAATTCGGATAATTTTTTTTTCATCTTTTCACTAAGGCGCATAGAAGGTTCTTGTCATATGACAAATAACCGGAATGTTATATATCTGTATATATAAAAATATCTCGTCACGATGTGTAACCGGGATAATCTCCGAAACTCCTGGACTGATTATAATGAAACTTCGCAAAAATATGTAATATTGTCCAACTTAAAATGTAGGCTATATTTTTTTTCGATTTTTATTGCAAAACTACATTTTTTTCTAACCTGCTGCATTTTTGATATGTTGTAACAGCAGTTCTGAGTAGTGTAAATCCGAATTTGCATCCGAAAAAACGGATATTACATACCTCATTAATTAAACTAATGTTTATATTTTATCAGTTAAGAACTTACAATATTATTTATTTATTATATACTATAGTTAGATATAAGATGAATGAAATTTAAAAACAAAAATCATTTTAATTAATTTTTTCATTCATTAAATATTTCTTTAAAATTCAAATTTTATCATAATATTTTTTAAAACTATTATAGCAGCCACAGCAACGCGTGGCCGGGTCAGCTAGTTTTTAATATAATTCATTATATGAGAAAAATGTTTACCAAACTTCATTTTGGGAGGGGCTGAAGCCACACCCCCTTGTTGGCTACGTGCCTAACACTATTTCCTATATTTTATCAACTGTCAAAAATATCTGTAACATAACAAAGAAAATAACCAAAACAACAAAAAAGCTTTAGTTTTATATTACAAAGGTTTCGTGTGTTCAAGGCTCATATTACCTTCCCTTCTCCCCGTTATATCTTCCAGTATAGCTTTTTCTTTTGTGAGTCGATTGCGGAACTTCTAGTTGAAGTGGACATGAGTAGCCTCCCATCATCTTGGTATTAGAGCTACCCTCCGATACCGCTCCTCTATCACGTCGATATTTTAGATGATCTCCCTCACTTTTATACGAAACTCAGTTACTGATAATATTCTGCAAATAATTAAAAGGGGAACCAAAGTACATAAAAAAGAAAATAATTGACGGCGTATTAGGATATTTATAGTAATATAACCGTTTCTGTTCGAGTGGACCTTTAAAATTCATAAAAATGATAAAAAATTACAGTTTTTTATTCTATTTCTGAACCCCTCCCACTTCGTATAGTGATACTGTGATAATTTAACTATCCTAGTAGTTTTAGCAAGGAGATAGAGCGCTGAGTTGCCATGCCGAAGAATGCATGAATTCAAATCCAGCTGCCGGCAAGATTTTTATTTAATCTGTTAGCTGGAGGATATGGATCCCATGGGAACTAGGACCCTCCTCGGGCTCACTCAGCCTCTATAAAGTGGTTACCCAAAATAAGAGGGGGAGGCGCTTGAGAGTGATCTGTGACAAATCACCTCCTTGCACATCCTTTGTGCAAGAAACACTATAGTCCCTACTGTACTGTACTCATGTACTGAACCCTAGACCCTAAATGGGTTGTAGCGGCACAGTTTTTTTTTCTCAAATCTAATTATTAGTATTATAAATATTGAGTAAATTCGCATATATATTGAATTCTCATCAGGAAAGAAAAATGGCCTCATGACCTAAGCTGAATTTGTTATTTGAGTACTACCTTTGGGTAGAAATTACTTGCCTTTATCTATGCCATTATGTATCATTCCTACCATTATATTTACTTTTACTGTTATAATACAGTTATGAATGAATTAAGCCTTTATTATAAAGAGAAATATAAACAAAATAAAATGGTTTACAAAAAAATACTAATTTGTTTTTTTAAATATACATATTTGCTGTTATAGGCCTTCCATTACGGGAGTAAGGTCTAACTTCCCAGAGTGACCAGCTACAGTTATGAATTTCAGTGAATCATTTTTTATTTATCTGACATAAAAAAATAATCATGAAATCTGAAATATTTTAAATTATTATTAATTTTATTAATATTTTAATTTTTTTTAAATGTATATCCCAGTCACGAATACCAACCACAGAAACTTGGCAGACAAGAGTACAAATGATTGATGATTTTTCTAGCAACACCTAATGACGGAGTTTTATTGCTTGTGGGGAGAATAAAGGAGTCATAACTCTCCCGCCTCTGCCATATTAACAGTTTTATTACCCTGCTAACAATGTATTTGTCTTAGTCGTTATAAAATCAATGGTTCCAACACATCTTTTACGACTTCAAACAGACTCGAACTAGTTTATGGGAGTCCTACATTTAAGTTATAAAACATCAAATATAGATTTATCGTTCGTCTGGCTGTTCTGCTTCAATACTATAATCACCAATAAACAATCGAGTTATTGACGTGGTGTGTATATGTATATGTATATATTTATTTTAATCAGAATAAATTTTATTGTTTAGAAAAAAAGGTGTGTTATAATGTTGCCCATTAATAATAAGGTGTTCATAATAAAGTAAAATATCTTATTTCTAATAAGGACTGCCCTATTTTTTTTAATATTAAGTAAAAAAATCTATCAAAGTGCCAATTGCGTTTATATGCAACTTATATATTATATATTCAAGCATTATCACTAATCCTTTCGAGATTACTTATTTCTTCCAGAAGACATTGGTGAGTTATAATTTGATTGCTAGATGCTTTTCTAAGACATTCATAGACATAGTATTATTTTAAAACAAGCCACAGATTGATTTAACCAGAAGTCATCATACTCATGCACTGCTTTTTGAAGATATAGATAGGTATTTTGAACAGTATAATAAATTGATGATAGCCAACGGCCATACCACGTTGAAGACACCGGTTCCCGTCAGATCACCGAAGTTAAGCAACGTCGGGCGTGGTTAGCACTTGGATGGGTGACCGCCTGGGAAAAACAGGCGGTAACCATCTGGGGAAAAACCGCGTGCTGTTGGCATCTAACTAAACAGTGCACTAAATAATAATACATAGCTGGCTATATGGATGAATGAAAGAATCCAATGCCATAAAAAAAAAAAAAATTGATGATTCTAATATTTGAACAAAACCGTAAAGCAATGACATTATAAGAGAAAGAAAATGGTCTGGGTGGAGGTTAGGAAAATTCTCTTATATAGGGAGAACTTAATATTGGTAAGCCAACGTTTCGACTCACAATGCAGGTATTTTTCGGGGCTAAATGTACAAGATAAACGGTATATAAACTAAATAAACTAAAATAACACATGACACAGAATAACACTATATTGATAGAAAAATGTTATATGTAGTAAGTAATAAAAATAAAAACCAAAAGGGATCGGATTATATAATGACAAAAAGGTACTATATATTAACAAAGACGTACCTTTTTAATCCAACAAAGTAACTAATGAAAAATTAAAAATTAGAGCAAAGTAAAAAATGAAAAATTATCCAACAAAGTATACAAAAAAAATGTAACATATGAAAAATTAATAATTAGGAAAGAATTATAGTAGAAAAAGATTAAAGATTGATAAAAAAATATATTTAAAATTATAGAACAGAATTATGGTAGATATAATATTAAAATTAATATAAATAAAATAAAAATAAATAATAAGATTATAGGTGACTGAAGAAAAGCTGTCAATTTCTGGAAACTTCTGGCCAGCTGTTTTCAATTGTCATGGACACATAACGTGTAGGTTATTTTAGTTTAGGAATATGACAAAGGTGTATTAAAATTAGATCACTAAAAGCTTTTTCAAGGTATTATAACGCAAATTATTACCTTAAAACTCCAACGATAGCGGAAAGGGTCGAGTTTCGTTTTAATCAGAGGCATTGGTGTATTTAAAAGAAATAATACTCATTAGAAAAGCGTCAATCGATAAACCCTTCAAGCACAAAATTTTATCGATTGAGGCTTTTCTAACGCCTAATAATAATATAATATAATAAAATAATTTTATTTTATTATACACAGCGATCGATTTAACCGGAATCGATTAATATTAATCGATCGTATTTTCGCAGTACTTTCCTTCTAAGGCATCCTAACGAATATTATTGCTTTAAATCGCGCCATAGATTTTTTAAAACGGAAGTCGATATATTCACGCACTAATTGTTAATGGCGTCGATTTAACCGGAAATTAGCATATTCATATACTACTATCCAATCTTATTCTAATTATTGTTTTATTACTCGCAACAGCCGTCGAAGTGGAAATATAAATATTCAACCACTTCTTTTGAAAAGCAAGGGTGTGTTAGAATTAGATCGCTGGAAGCATTTTAAAAGCACTCTATTGCAAAAAATTAAAAAAAGTCCTGCGGGTTTGCTTGAAACCTGCACTATACCTATAGGGTTGCAATATAGCCCTTTTCAACCAATATACAGATGTTTCCAAAGATAAACAAATACACAGCGTTAAATGTTTTTTGAATCTTGAAGCCAGAGACACATTAATCAATAGTAACGGTTAAGGACAAATCTTTTAGGAGACGCTACACCTCGGCAAATAACAATCTGATGAGAAAGGAAGTGGCCTCATCAAAGGCAACGCGCCCTACACACTTAAGCGGAAGTCCTCACCACCACCAAACCTAATAACAACGCTTACCACGCAATTTTCTCCCCCTGTCCTTTCTCATCAGCCATTGCCATAATTGAGGGTAAGTATAAAACGGATTGCTTTAATAATTATTTTTTAAGTGCAATAATGAGGTTATAATACTGTTAACGCCTTGGAGAGTTAACACTTAAGCAAATTACCTCCCTCACTTCACTAACCGAACAGAAAAATCGTAATAATTGGTTTAATTCTAATTTTTGTTTGTTTTTTCTTTTTTTATGTGTTTCCTCAAAGTTGAAGGTTTTCTCCAACCAAATTTTAGAATCATATATATTTTTCCATGTCCCCCTGTCAAGATCATCTCCTTCATTGACACCGTATCCGGTCCTGTCTTCCTGAACATAGTTCATCCATGAAATTCTTGGTAAGCCTTTTCTTTCTTCAGGGCACCAGTACATGGACATTATTGGTATTCTATTATTTTCCATCCTCAGTAGATGCCCAAACCACTCTAATCGCTTTATGGTTTTTTTTCTAGAATTTAGGAATTTCTAGGTATTTCACATTCGTTTTATAGACATTTTTAAGAATTTTCAAAATCAGTATATTGCTATAATGTAAAGAAGAATCATAAATTCAGTTTTTGTAATACGAAATAATTTCAATTGAAAGATCTAAAATGTCTGAAAATTTTCTAAAAGAAAAAAGTTAGTTACAAATAACATAAATTAATAATAAAATACACTAGAAAAATACCTGAATTTATGATTCTTCATTACACTCTTACAATATAACGATGTGACAATTCTAACAAATGACAATAAAACATAAGTTACAAGTTGTCTTACTTCACTAGCAAGTGTAGGTTACATTACCACCGCTACATAATATTCCTTTTTCTAAACTATTTTACATGCATACTTTATTATACATAAAAACAACATTAAGAAAATATCGTATCCATATCAGAGATACGAACGTGACTAAAATATTGAAAGTCGTTTCTCTTGAAAGTTGGTTAGCAGATAGAGATAAAGAGAAAGTGTGTGTGAGAGAAAGAGAGAGAGAGAGAGAGTGAGTGAGAGAGAGAGAGTGTGAGAGAGAGAGAGAGAGTGAGAGAGAGAGAGAGAGAGAGAGAGAGAGAGAGAGAGAGAGAGAGAGAGAGAGAGAGGTATGGACAGGGGGGAACAAAACTTGCTATTGGAAACTCGATTCTTCCCTTACTTATTTTTTCAGAGGGAATGGACGATTTCGCTCAACATTCTTCTCCTATCCTGTCAAGACTCCCTAAACTCCCAACGTCTTTCAAAATTTATTCTTTCTTTGTTTTATTTTCCAAATCAAATTTACTATTAAAAAATTTATAAAACATGCCGGTAAACTAAATAAATGTAATATTAACAATTATTAAGATTTAATTTTTATTAAGTATTAATTTAATAGCTTAATTACGCATAAATAATTGATGTAACCAAATAAATATTCGACCTAAATATTTTTTCTCGAAGACAAAAAACAAATTTAACTTCCACAAGTTTCGTTTCAGCATAGCAGAAAATCTAGGATTAAAAAAATAATACTTCAATCAAACAGTTGGCCTAATCCTTAATCACTACTAAACTGTTTTGGTAGCGTCAAAGCACACAGAATGTTCGTGTAATCAACACTCAAAGTTTTTGTGTACAAAGGGCAGTGGCTAAGTGCACCCGGGGACGATGTTGTTGCAGTCTGTCCCTCCCCCCCCCCTTAGTTTGTCAACACTTACTCAACAAATATTGACACGAACCACCAGTCTGGATAATTTTTTACTGAACTCATTTAGAATTGTAACTTAAATGTATAAGACCAAAATGTAACTTTATCATCAACATTCGCCTTTAAAAAATCTAGGCATTCTAAATGAACAGTTGTGTAAACTAAAAATAATCCACTTATATTAGGATGGGGAGCTGTTATGTTTCTAAGAATAAATAAGTACTAATCCTAGATTTTTCTGTGCTTCTCCACATTCCTGAAAAATAACCTACATTATTTTTACCCCCTCCCAAATTCTACTGAACCACGCAACATTTTTCACACTCCCTCATAATAAACATACTTTACTCACGCTCACTCCAAATAAATATGTGTATTCTTCTTGGTCTTTTCTACATTTCCCAAATTCAGCTTCAGTTAGAAGTGTATTACCGTCCATATTAAATTTAACAACAAATAAAGACTCATCTGCAGGGATTCAAACCCTCCTTTTTGCAAATTTAATTATGAACTATTGAAGTACTGTAATATAATTTCATATCATTATAACAAATTAATAAACAGTTCAGAAGGTAACCGGAAAGGTTGGTATTGGATTCGGAATAATACTTAATTCACTATTTGTAATAGTGCCATAGAGTGAATCCGGCTTTTAAACATAAATTGTTATAAATTATCTTAGCTTATCCATTTTTTATGTTGCCTATTAGAATGGCGACCTCAAGTTAGTGATTTCCAAATACCTGGGTAGAAGTGAGACCAAACCGATGTTTATAATTTAAGAAAGTTATGCAGCCAGGAGTGCCTTCGGATTGATTCATGCAACCTGAGAAAGATTGATAGTAGGAGAGAACAAGGCAGTTCAAGCTTCTTTATAAAGCAAATATAGCGTTAAAGTATTCTTGCAGCTCTAATAACTGTTACCCTTGAGTGGGTCTGCTTTAATTGTTTTATTTTACAATAAAAATAGATTTCTTATATCAGTAGATCAGTGATAAAAAATGTGTATGCGTATTATAAATGTGATAAGTTTCGTTTATGTTTTTTTGCTAGTTTGATTGTTGTAGTTAAGATAACAATTGAGGTGCTGAAATGGAAAATATAGTAAGTAAAAAATTTATTTTCACTATTTTTCATAGATAAGGTAGTGATTAATCATGGTAATAGGAAAGAGGATTAGGTCAAATCTAGGAGCGGTTTAGTTTCTATGAACGGAGGTAGTTACTATTTTCGACTTGAAAGTTTTATTTTTAGATGTCAAAACTAGTTTTTCATCTCCTTTAGAATTACCTTTACACGACTTACCACAACATCCATGTCAAGGCCTCAATTCACATGGAGGCATTCCAGTTCGATTCGAATCGGTTCCTTCAAGTTAAGAAGGTCGTTTACAGAGAACGGTTTGGGTTAGGTATACACTGACACGAACACCTATCTAATTCTGACGATTTCTTACCTCCAAAAGGACAGGTAGCATATACGTAGGATGGTGGAGGGGAGGAGCTGATCGGATTAGGGGGATCTGACGCTGCAACAATAAAGCCTACGTCAAGTGTATTGTGCTAATTAACAATGCGGTCCATAACGACAATGGGATACTACAATAGCAACCTGTTGGGTGTGCACTCTCTCTCTCTCTCTCTCTCTCTCTCTCTCTCTCTCTCTCTCTCTCTCTCTCTCTCTCTCTCTCTCTCTCTCTCTCTCTCTCTCTCTCTCTCTCTCTCTCTCTCTCTCTATCTATCTCTCACACACACACACACACTCTCTCTCTATCCCTCTCTGCAACCAGAGAGAAGCTTCTTAAAAGGAAAATGCTTGTCAATGTCTTGACCTCACCACCTCTTCGGTGGGTGTCGGAATTATTATAATTAATCGGATATCGTAATAATTAGTCGGAATCAGATAATTAATCAAATGTATTGTTCATAATTAAAAGCAAAACCTATCTCTAAAATAAATATATTCTCCTTACAATCAGTTATTCATGAAAAATTCGTTAAAGTTAATGGCATTAGAATGAATTTGTATCGGCAAAATCACGCAATAAAGTTCATTAGTCATGTTTTTGTTAATTATTCATCTCATTAAATTCACAAATAAAGGAATAATTGATTAGCGGCCTTCCGAGAAACGGATTTATTCCAGTGAAGTACTCCTAAACCCGACGTTGGGGTTGGCACTTCCAAATCGGTCCCATTGACACGTTCATGACGCCCCCCCCCCCTCTCGTTGAGCTCATCAACAACCATCATGCAATGAAAGCTCACTCTCCAATAGGTCAACAACCATCCAATACAACCCAAGTCGAAAAATAAAATATTTCTAATTGCGATCCCCAGCTTCCAACTCCAATCTCTCAATCATAAATAAATGTTTAAAGTGACCATATATTATATTACAGCTGTAGAGCAGGACGGACCGTAACATAGACACCACACTTCTTTAATCAGAATTATTTCTCCCCAAGCCCGAAATATTCCACTTTTTACATCTATTATACACGAGATTCAGACCTTAAAACGCCTTGAATAACTTAAAGATAGGCAAAACAAAATAAAGCCATTAAAGCATTAAAAACAACTAATCCATACATATCGCACATTCATAATTTTTCTGCACCCAATGAATACGTGAACTATCTTCGGGCTAGAACTGGCAGAACACTGCAATAACTGGTAGAACTGGTAGAACACTGCAATAACTGGTAGAACTGGTAGAACACTGCAATAACTGGTAGAACTGGTAGAACACTGCAATAACTGGTAGAACACTGCAATAACTGGTAGAACACTGCAATAACTGGTAGAACTGGTAGAACACTGCTCACTCCTGGGTACCAATAACTGAAATAGGCTTCATACTTAAATATAAATAATTATACTATCCAACTTTATATTTCTATTAATTACATAAAATGTTATTAACAATCACCGAGTAATGATATATTTTATATAACATATAAGGTGAAAAAATACAGATATGAAAAAATTGATTTTAACTCATTAGGAACGCATATAATTTGTAAAATTAAGGTGAGTCCGCCGTTAGGCAGTCATGGGGTGCCTCCTAATTTTATAATACATTATTTCATTACATATTAAATTTGTTTATATGAATATGTTTAGTATACATATTGGTGGTGGGGTGCTGTCTCATATTTAGAGCCTGTTTGGGCTGTTGATCGTTGGGATCAACATGTAAAAATGTATTGCACCTTTTTCTTCGAGATGTGATTCACATAACACTTTTTCGTTTTAGTGTCTTGATAATACCTGAATAGGTGAATCGTCGACTGGTAATTAGGTGTATTACTGGATTTGAAACATAAGGCTTTGCATTGTGGGTTTTCCCAATTGCATTATAATAACTACGTTTCTACGAATAGTAAACTAATGAAATACCGTAAGAAACTTGAAGATGGACAAAGCTTTAACCAAAAATGTATAGTAAAAAGTGTGCTATAGCCCTCACATCACATTAAATCAACATTTATAATAATAAAAATAATAATGTCTTTATTTATTTTGTGACTAGTCCCTAGAGAATAATAGTACAGTTGTAAGCTATTA
Organism: Arma custos; assembly: GCA_037127475.1. Lineage (NCBI taxonomy): Eukaryota > Metazoa > Arthropoda > Insecta > Hemiptera > Pentatomidae > Arma > Arma custos. The sequence goes on along the minus strand of CM073761.1, from coordinate 89,352,799 downwards.
TGCCTTAGAGTGTAAAGTAGTTACATTTAATTAATTATTAAGTCATTTAGTAAGTGAGAAAGAATAAAAAAAAAGAACAAAAAAATGCGAATTATCTACAATAACATTATTTTAAAAACAGATTAGAAGAAGATATAGAAAAAAAATTAATGTAGGTTAACAATAATTATATAAGAGAAACAATTTATGGTTACATATATATCGAATTTATTCCAAGAAAAAAAAACAAAAAAATTACGAAAAATTAAACTTAAATAACCAATTTATTTTTTAATTTGTTTAGGATTCTCTTAAACACTACTTGAAATATATTCAGCAGTATAAACTTTCCCAGATCTTCTATTATAACATGGTACAATAACTTTATGTATATAATTGTATATTTTTCAGACTAAAAAAAAAAAAAATTAAGTTTCAATCCAACAATATAAAAACAGATTATATCAATTTTAAAATTTCTACTTTCAAATGACAATATTTACAAGTACATATTTACAGTAGAGAATTAGATGGGAGCGTGGTTGGTGGAGATCAAACGCAGTTTTCTGGTTTACATTTTATCCTAGAAGACCATTAAAAGAAGTGAGATATCAATTAAAACTGTACAAGAACGAAATATATTCTTGTGATTAAGGTTTTAGAGTACTGGGCGCCAATATAGTGAAAATAACGAGGTTATTAATATTGTAATAATGTACTTCCATAACTTAAGGAACTTGGATGTCTGGTATAATCTGGTGTAACCGGCTTAATAATAAAACCCTTTAGGTTTAACCAATCGCACTAACTCGTAGGAATTTAATGTTTAGGCAATCATTATACTATAACCGATAAAATTATATCCAATTATAAAACATACTCCTCAATTCTCTTTTAAAATGATATATTTAAAGACACAAATATACATCACATATATCTACATGTTACTAAACACAGTTATTGAACATCATTTTCTTATATACTTGGTCATGTTGGTGACAGCCATTAAACTGGATACTAAACAAAACTATTGGCTAACTGTGGTTTTCTATTCGAGAAATAGCCGTGGATTTTTACAGATAGCAGTTTTTTTCTACTCCGCAACTTAATTCTATCCTCATGAAAAGGTTGAAAGCGACACATTATTAGATTAATAACTGGCCCGACGAATAACCACAACTTCGTTATTATTCAACCAATAAGGATCGCAAGAGGACGATAGAAGTTGGATTATCTGAAGGAAGACAAATTCGGCTCGGACGACTGGTAGAGGAAATTGGATAAGACCACGATGGATCAAGCCTTTCAATACACGAAAAGGGTGGCGACAGAGGAAAAAAAAAAGGAAAAAGAAAATTCCATTCAGGTCACGTAGAGATGGCTGGCGGTGCACCAGTGATTAGCCTAAGGCACACTTTCCTTCTGGACCCAATTTTTTTACTCGCCTCCACCATATTTCAATTTTTTTTTTTCTGAAAGTTCATCAGGGCACTTTTTTTTATTAAATGATGATAATGATAATTAATATTGGTCGGTACAAATTAAAGGAATATTAGACACAAGTTAATTGTTATCCCGTTACTAGTGGTTTAAACTTACATTAACTAAACATGAAATCGTTTCATATTTTAGGAAGCTTTCTCATCAACGAGTGTCATAGCTGCTCAGTTATCAATTACAAGTAAAGTTGCCTGTATTGAGAAATAAATGGCTTTTCTATAGCTTCTAGTATCTGCCATTAAGGTTCAGTACTAATCAATGTAATACAACTTTCGAAGTGTAAGTTGCTGTGCTTTGACTCTTCAGGACGCTATTTCGATCAAAATTTTCGGTTAAACTAAGAGCTATAGTGCGATAATCTAAGGTAACCTGTACCACAAAATCCCATAAACGATCTTGGGTACAGTAGATGATGGTAGATACTGTAATGTTTCTTGGACAATGGCTGTGAAGGGAAGTGATTTGTCGGATATCACGCTGAGCCGCTAGGTTTTACCCCCTAATAGGTGTACTTTATAGAGGCTGGATGAGCCTCTAGATCCCACCGGATCCATCATCGGCTCTTAACTGATTATATAAATTATCTGAATTTTAACCCGGGACCTTCGACAAGGCAAATAAGCGCTCTATCACAGAGTTACCTCGCTCCCTATAACCTCAGGAAATATGGAAAAAATGTGAAGTTTTCCGGAAAGATGAAGGACAAATAATGAAAGGTTCATTATTAAAGAGTATTGAATGAAACAGTTTTATGTGTGTGCAAATAAAAGCCATTAGCCTGGCATCTATTGACCGAAAATATATTGGTTCAGAAAACCAAAGAACGAACAAATATTTTTGTTATGATTAGTTGAAAAACAGTGTATACCTAGGAAGTACGACTTTAAAACAGCATAGCAAATTTCCTTAGCTTGACATAATACCACAAAACGTTAGAGACCTTGAGGACCTTAAAGAAGAATTATAGATAATAACAAATATAGGTAATAAGATATTGTACTCGTAATGGTGGGCGAAACAGGTACCAACAGGCAAGGTTAGTTTCTAACGACCAAATAACGTGTTAAAACATCAAAGCCTCAAGTTTTGAGAGACATGTTTTTAGAAACAAGTATATATGTAACTGTGCTTAATTTTTTTTATATTTGAGGCAGTGTTAAGTGAAGTGTCCTGTTCTCAAGTCTATGTCATTGTTGAGAGAAGCCATTTAGCTTCAACTGTCTGATTTATTACCTGCATATTGTCAACTAATTTTTTTGGACTGAATAGATCCAGAAGCCTGTCAAATCCCAGGATTTCGTTCATTTTTTTCTGCCACGCCGCAAACGAAATTTTTTTTTTAGCACAGAAAGCTAAATCTCCTCTCCATTTTGTCAGAATATTATTAGTAGTCAATTTGAATTTGTTTATTGGCATTCTCAAGAATCAGTTTAGGTCTAGTCATCTTAGGCAATATGAGGCAGCTTCTAGAGATTTCAGCCTTTTTTTTAAACTGTAATAGAAGGAAAGTCGAGGGAGTAAATATTTTCTAACCTTGGCTGGAATTGGACCCCGCAATGTTCCAATTACCCGCCTCAGTCCCCTCTAGGCTATAGCGGAATCTGTTTTAATGATAATGTTTAGTATGATGAAATTTAAAATTGATAATGCTTGCTTTGATTAACTATATATTGGTTTTTATTAACAAAATTTCCTATCTATTTGAATTCAAATTTCGCCATTCTGTCGATAATTTCTATCAACAACTTTTAATAATATATTAATGAATTGAAATTTATGAAGTTCCGTTTAAAAAAAAAAAAATTCTTAAATACTATTTCAAGTATACTTATCACTTCAATAAAAATCAAAGACGATTCGCGATTAGAGCTAGAATAAATTGCAGGATTAAGAATTACATAAGTGTACAATAATGTTCAAACAAATTTTATGGACAGTACAAGATGTAAAGATATCCTACATAGATGACTCTACACCCCACTTGGGGATAAGGCCTCCCAATATTTGTAGTAAACATTTAATTTTTTTATAAATTATAAATTTATAATCTTTTATAATTATTAGAAAATTTTAAACAAATGGGATAGAAACAGACGTATTGTAATAACTGAACTGGAGAACACTTCATGACTTCTTTAAAATAATATACTTCAACATATTTTTTTATCTTTTTACATAAGAAAAAATTTGTAAGAAAATCATTGTCGTAATACAACCCAGACGACAAAAAAATTTATGACAGTGCAACTCAACAGTACGGCCGGATGAGAAACTACTTAACTTCGCTCAAAGCTCAATTTATTTTTTATTAGACTTGCAATACTTGCTTAGGATTCTTTTAAACTTGATTTGCATTGTTTGTTTTAGGAAGTCTCTTGAAAGAGGAGAACTTTCTTGGGTTAACTTTTTTTTTTCCCATCCCATTTCCATGCTACATTGCACACAGTTTATCAGCGCCAGTTCATTATTTGTTAAAGCGAACATGAAATCCCACTCTTTTTTACCCTTCAACTTTTTGTTTAGTTAAAAGTACTTCCCTAGGGTACTTTAAAACTCTCTTAATAACCCCCAAAAGAACAAAAGTGTAATATTACCTTGAACCCTCTTAACTGAAATGTAATGATATCATTCGAGAAGTTTCCTTCAATGTATATAATTTAAAAAATACACTAATTTCAAAAGAAATATTTATTAAATAACGTAAAATAATGCTTTTAATAAGCATAATTTCATTTTTTAAAAATCTCGTGCGCTTCTTTCTAATCTTTCTGTTTAATTCCTATGGAGACATTTATTTTTTATTAAATAATATAACAATATCAGAAAAGACCGATATAACTAACAAATGCCTACTTAACTATGTGGCGCTCCTGCTGTGTCTCATCCAACATAGAATGCCAGTCCTCTCTTCTTAAACTGGCATTCTCTTGTCCCTGGCACCCAGGAACGATCTCGCATCATGGTGGACTTGGTCCATCAACCTCATCTTAGACATGTCCACTCTGTGTTTTCCATATATCTGCTCGTCCAGTACTTTCTCTGGAAACTCATCTTTACCAATTCTTGAAATATGGCTCATCCAAGTCTTCATCATCCGAATTATTTAGATTTCCCTATGCTGGTCTGTCTCTCGACTTTTCCGTATCCAATTCTGTCCATCAAAAACAGGCTTGAAAATCTTTCAATGCATTTTTATTTCAAATATTAGCATAATTAGTTCATCTTTTTGAAAGGGTCAATTACTCCCAAGAGTACGTCAGCACCAACTTCTGGGGGTTTTATATATCCTTAATTTGGACGCACGCGAAATTAGCTTGCTTCTCATACACTGAGTACCAAAAAGACAAATTTCTTGGTACATATAATAGCTGAGGGCTACAGAAAAATTATTAGCTTCATTCTCGGTACACATATACCTTGTTTCATCCTCAATAATCTAAAGTCCTACTTCACGAGTAGATATTTCCAACTTTATAAATGCTTTTTTAACTGTGGAGAAGAATCGGCATCGTCACCGTATTCCAATATTTGCACACTTATTTAAATAATCGATAACACTAGTCGCTACTTACTTCCACCCGTGGGTTACCTCCGAAACTCTAATCTGTGAATTCAACTTTATGGCAATACTCCCATTTAAACTTCAGTCTACCATTCGGACGTTTACTAGTGAGCCAACTGCTTATTAACTTCATAGCGATGCTTCTTCATCTAATCCTTTTTCCTTTTGTGCCTCTCAGCGTGGAGGTGCCTCCTTTGAGGCCAATTGATAAGCTCTGAATCAGTGAATCTATTTAGCGGGTGATTAGTCCAGTAAAATATGCCCTATAAGTTCGGAATAACTGGTCTAATTTGATCCCTTATAGAGAAAGGGTGACCAGGCTTACCCACGGTACTGGGATTACCCCAACCTGGAGGACCAGTGGCTGATCGCAGTCCGAAAACAAGACGATTGGGCCGCCAACTTCCAACGCCGTTCTTAGCGATGATATCACTTCTATTATACAAAGATGGTGAGTTCTATGGTATTTACTATACTATTATAATATTTTAGTTAATATTATAGTAGTATAGTAAATAAAATATAATATAGGATAATATAATATATAAATATAATTATAATCAATATGCGTTCTTATTTATTTTTTTTTAAATTATTTTATTGAGTTGTACAACTGTAATATATACATCTAGTACAATTGCTATTAGAATAAATAATGCATGATAGGACATGTCGAGACACTACCCGCTGGCAGCACTCTAATTATTTAATTTTAATTTTAAAACATTTAACTAGGAATTTCATTTGATAGTTGCTTTTGACTATTTTCCTTAAGTTAATAGATACCATTTTATTCGGTAGACAACAGGGGTAAACATACATCACGAAAGTATTTTATTCAAAGTAGTCAGAAATCAAAACACGTGTTACTGGCACAAAATTAAGTATCATAAATTTAAATAAAAATCTTGCCTTTTGCAATAATAGATACAAATAAATTTAAATTTAAAGTAATAACATAATGGCCAATTCTACCCCTTCACGGAAAAAGACTAGATAAAAAAAACAATTAATAAGGTAAACATAAAAATTACGACGAAAAAAAAATAAAAATAAAAGGGGTTTCTCTTCAAGCATAAGATAAAGGCTCGGTGAACTTTTAATTTGGTCGAGATAAAATTGTGGGGGCCTGGGTAATGCGCCCCCCACCAGAGATATTTATCACCCCCCGGCCCTATTCCCTTGATAACCTGCTAACAGCGAAATATTTCATATCCGAGAATGCTTTTCAAACAAGGGAAAGGAGGAGTTATCATATGAGCCTGCACTGGACGCCATTAATTATTTGAAATGAAAAATTAAACAGATAGTATTAAATACTATGATAATAAGAAAAATCTGGCATAAAAGAGAAGGGTTTAAATTGAATATCAGTGATTACAGATAATTTTTTTTTTTAAATAATTTTAAACCTATACCGCTACAACCCATGATGGATCTTGGGTTGAGCATATGGTAGAGACTGTACTGTTTCGAGGACAACGGTTGTGCAGGGAGGTGGTTTGTCCTATACCAAACTCTATGACCAAGTATTCCCCAAATTGGAAGGAACCCATTTTATAAAGGCTGGGTGATCCCCAGCAGGTTTTCCAGATCCCATAGGGTCCACCCCCGGCTGTCAACAGATTAAATAAATTATCTACCACAGCAGAATTCGAATCTGGAACCTTTGGTACGGAACCTCTGCGCTCTACCATTGAGCTACCTCGCCACCTCATTTTAAACCTATATATTTCATCGTTAATTATATATTATACTCATATCGTTAATCTTGTTTTACCAGCCACTTCTCAAAAAATCACATTGTTAAACCATTAACTTAAAAAAATCATGCAAAACAAACGAGAACAATAAGAAAATCATAAAACCAATTAAAATACGTGTGTACATCTAAACTGTCAATATATTGGACACATTTTATTTCAGTTGTTGGATGTATTTCGTGTATCCTTTTTCAAAAAGAGAGCTGATTTAAGAAACAGGAGCTTGGACAAACATATACATACAAATAGAATCTTAACAAAACCCAAGGATAAATTGGGGAAAAAGAGAGATCCATTAAAATAATAAAGTGAAAACATATATATTTAACCAATGTTGAGACAGATTCTACAATATCAGTTATAAATGATTACATTTTCAATTTTCAGAAATATTCTACTAATTAGTTAATTTTTAATGAAGTAATCACAATGTAATTGAAAACCCATTTCAATCATGAATAATATTAATGAACTTTCATTTGAATGTGAACTAAACATCGCCAAAAAATTAAAAATAAAATAAGGGAGAGTATTTCCGAACAATTAAAGGAATCTGCATGAATGTCAAAGAAATCAATAAGACATGAAAAATCTAATAACAATTTAAATTTCACTATGTTAATAGGAGTTAATAAAGATACTAAAGCACCGCATGCTATATATGGGACATGTTACAAAACAAAACAATATTTTTTTCAATTCCTTCACAGCAAAAATAGACAGAAACGAATTGCAGCTTTTGAACAGAAGAAATTTCAATGTTTATTTTTAAAAAAATGAAAATATATACCTCAATGAGTGAGATTGGAAGAATGATGACATCAAAGAGAGAATAAAGTAAATCGGATGGTGCATTGAAGAGAGCATTGCTAAAAAAAAACCTTCAAGCACACAAATGTATGCATGAGCTTGGATGGTAACATTATATATTTTGTTATATTTTTTAGACAAATTATAAATGAAGTGTGTCAATGCTCTTTTTTCTCTTTTAGTTCTTCCTAAATCATTAAAGGGAATCGAACTGGTTCAGTGGTAGAGTACTGACTTACTATGCAGAAAATACTGGTTTAAATTCCGCTGTTGGCAAGGCTTATTTAGCCTGTAAGCAGGTAGAGATGGATCATATGGGATCCAGGACCCCTCTGGGCATCTATAAAGTGGGTACCCAAAAAGAGGGGATAAAATCTGGTTGAGTGTGACCTAGGACAAATCATCTCCCTGCACAACCGTTGTCCATGAAACAGTATAGTGTTTACCATGTACTGAACTCCAGACCCATTCAGGGGTTGTAATAGTACAGGTGGTTTAATCATTAACCCTTGACTGGTAACATACGTCAGAGAGGCGCAAAGGTTTACTAATTTTCGGCTTTTGATAATTTAGCGCGACTTGTCAAATGAAACCTTCCGTGTATGCTCACTTTGAATATTTTAAACAACGCGTGTGAAGTTTCAATCCAATCAAACGTGTTTGATGGTTTCAGTAAGAGACGCCTATTACTTGTAGTGTCAACGTTTGCGCCCATCTTACAGACGTGTGTTACCTGAAACGTTCTTTTCTTCTACGTATGACGTACTTACCTAACCAGTAATTACTATTTTTATGTTTGAATGTTTTAGTTCGGCATGTTATTCACCTCGATTCATTTTTATTTACCATCCTAAATACCTTGGGGAGCTTTTAAATCCTACATTATCTAAAAGAAAATAAAGTAATTACCAAATGTGGCATCCAGTCAAATAACCTTTTAACTCATTTATTGATTTATCTTTTGAATTCTTGAATGAGATTATATTCAAAGCTGTTTAAATACTTCGTTGAATGCATAATTTTCCCTTTCTCTTTTCTTTCCATCTACGAAAAATGTCCTAGCATAACAAATATTTTGGTACAAAAAGTTTCTTGACGTAATCTTGCCCCAATATTTATTTATTTTTCTAATTTGATATGAATAGATACGTCAAGTTATACATTTACATTATTATTACTATATTATTTTTTTTATGCTCGAAAAAAGTCTGCAATACCTTTGCTCCTGGTGTAAAAATGTAATTTTTGTTTATATGGTGCCGATTTTAAATGCATTTAATTTAATTTTTAATTGCATGTATGTTAATTTTAATTGTATGTATTTTAATTTTCCTATGTATTTTATCTTGAATAAATTATTTTTAAACACTCAAATAAAACATATTTACTATTTAATTAACATATTCATAGATTTAAAGAATATATTACCTCAAAAATCAATTTTTGTTTTGTACACGTCTCAAAGACCCATGTTACTTGCGAGTATAAAGTGTTACCAGTCAAGGGTTAAGAATAATAAATAAAATTTTCCAATTCCTTCACACAATAAACAGAGACCATTTTCAGAAATTAAATTTGAACCATTCGATTATTATATTGAGCTAGCTAATAGAGCGAGTGAATAGGGTTGGGGGATAGTGTTCATGATTAATAGTGACCCATAACCTTTACATAGTATGACCAAGGTTAAAAACTTTTTGATGCGATCGATCACTCAACCCGCCCACTCTGATCGTTCCTTCGATCAATTACTCGAAAGAAAAAAAAGCAGAGTAATTCTCCTTCTATCCGTTAATTGCCCGATTGTCTATCGGTGCAACTACGATAAGTTTCCGCTTAAAGAAATTGTTTTAACTCAGCTACAAACGGAAGTTTCTATTCCTTTCCTAAGAATCTATTGTCCGCTTGTTCAATGAAACCATCAAGTCTCTCTCACATGCGATCTAATCTCCTATACGAAGGCTTTTACAAAATTCCTTGATACGTCAAGATAAACATGTTTAGTAATCGTCCTTCTAGTGAAACAAGACAGTGACCAGTTGATTCCTAGAAGGATAAAGAAAATGGCGGAAAGGAGGCGGTGGGAGGCACGTACAAGTTGTCAGTTTCAGGCAAAACGGCGACCTTCCTATTTAGTTGATTAATACACAGAAATTTGATGAGGGAGCATTTGTAACAAGACAGCGATAGCTTGGTATCAAGTGGTTTGCCATTGTTTAGTTAGTGTATCATAATCCTGGTGTCACTTCGCCTAACACCCATGTCGACTCATCTGCTTCTTCTTCATTCAAAAATTTGAGTATTTTATCATAAAAATGGTAATTGCTAATCATTTATTTCTTATAAAATAAATAAATAAATAGTCTAAAAAAGTTATAAACATATCTTACACAGGATTAGATTTCATAAAAACGTTATGTTACAATTTATAAAAGTTTCTAAACTATGAGACAATTGAGATAGAAACTTAAACAATATAATTTTTATTAAAAATTAATTACGTCTGCTCCGGTTCATTTCACCGAAGCTTCAATTATTTTTCTTCCATGCTACGAGAAACTTTTCTTTTAATTGATGAACTAGATAGATAGGAATTTTACTTCTACATTTTGGAATAATTTCGTTATTAATAAAGGCTTCGTGAGTTTTGAAAGAAAAAGTAAATAACTGCTTCAATTTTCAAATTAGGCGTTGTAACATCTTGGGCAGTAAACCTCCGAAAAGATAATATGCAGTTATCTAAACTAGTTTGAAAAATGTAGAAAAGTTTAAGGATAATCTTTAATTATTCACCTGACTATTTTTATATATATATATATATATATATATATATATATATATATATATATATATATATATATATATTCCTCTAAGTTCATGCTACCTCATTTCCCTACATTTCTTAATAATTTCTCATTCAACACTTCATACTGAGCTATTCTCTATAGGGTAGGTTTGTTGAAGTTTATAGAGCCATTGCCAATAAACAGTTTGAAAATGCGAGGGTACATCATACCTTCTTCTTCTTCTTCTTTGGCTTCCTCGAGGAGCCTCCACCCCATGGAGCCATGCCTCTCGGTACCTACTCAGCTGCCTCATTTCCTTGAGGGTCTTGCCTCTCTCCCCTCGGATGCGCTGAATGTATTCCTTAGAGGAAACAAAACAAGGAACGGTCTCTCTGTCTCCTCCCAGTACGCCTGGCTTCCAAGCTCTTCCTTGTCTCTCTCTCTTAATCCATCCGATAGACGTGGCCAAACAGCATTAACTGTCAGTTTTTTATGGGATCAGTTAGCTCGGTCACTTTTAATTCTTCTCTAATGCTCTAATTCCTGATGCGGTCACTCCTGATCTTTCCAACGTCTCTCCGGAGGCATTTAATCTCCTCAGCTGTTGCACGGCTAGCTTGCTTGTCCACCATAACCCCGGCTTCCACTTCCATAAGTGAGGATTGGGAGGTAAACTGATTTGTAAACGTGCGTTTTTGTTTCTTTATGAACATCATACCTGCACTTCATATCGTCTATAGTCTCTGAAACGAATCATACAATGATAGTAATAATAACCTAAATTGGTTTATTTTCCATTATTTTTTTATATGCGCAACTCAACACCCCATGAAAGGCCTTGTTCAGTGGACAGTAAGTACTGTACTGTTTTCAAACCAAACGAATGTTAGAGCTACGACAGTGAAATGTTGGCAACTTTTTTTTGTTATCGAAAACGTATTTTATTAAAAAGTATAATTGGAATTCGCATATACTCACAGTTGTGTATGGTCCCACGTGCATTATTATTCATATACAGTTCGTCAAGAGAGGTCTCATTTTATTTACAGTAACGGGAACTTAAATTAGTTTCCAATTTAAGAACAATGCGTATATTTCATAAATGGGTTTAATAAGGAGAGAACATAAAAATTTAATTTAGAATCAAGTTACACCCGTTGAATATTATTCACCGATGTTACACCGGTTATTTAATCAAACCCCGAGGAAATGTTGCTGTCAACGTCGAAACAGAGATAAAGAATGAATTTCGCAGTGAATTATACATCCCAGGCCTCGGTACGTTGCTCAATCCTATATGGATTAGAGGATCAGGATTGAGCTATAATAAATTGATGCTAAAATGCAGGTCCTGCCAGCACAGTTTACATCAGTGAACATTACATCATCTATTGACGAGAAACTGGATGAGTGCGATTCGAGTATATTTACAACAGAAAGTGATGTTCTTAAGATGGTTTTGTTAAGAATATTGTTAAGTTGGACTCTTTGGAAAAATCTAGTATAAAATCATAGCCGATATTAGATTGGGCTCACCTCTTGTAACAATCCTGATGACAGAGGAGTCAGATTATGCGTTGTCTGGTGGATATGAATCAACGAAAGCTTGGTCAATGAAAATTACCCTAATCAGAGCAGTATTTTGAAATAATAAGATACATACATATGTATATATGTATAGAGGAAAATGTGGCACTCTTCTTTCGACTCCTGCAGAATAAAAGTTAATAGAAAAACCAATCATCTTGCTCAATATTACGAACATGTGTCAGTATTATGAATGTATTATAAGAGAAGAGGTAGAAATAGGGTTACAAACCATTAATTATTGACTTGTTTCGTGTCTTCTTTTATATTTTATATAATATAGATATAGGATCAGTGAAGAGAATGTATTTGTCTGGCTTGGATGTGACCCTTGGTAGCTCAGTGGTTAGAGCACCGTACTAGAGATGCAGGGGACCCAGGTTCGAATCCCGGCCAAGGCAAATCTTTTCACTCAAAAATAAAAAATTATATTTTATATTTGTTATAAATTTGTCTCACTAAATAATGTGTCTTCATTATTTTGATACCAACTACCGCATTTATCTTAAAACGATAAATACGTATTTAAAATTAAATTAAACTAATAAATTCCGGAGTGGAGTGGGTCAGTGGTAGAGCACTGAGTTGCCATGCTTAAAATGCCGCTGCTGGCAAGATTTTTATTTAATCTGTTAGCGATCGGAGATGGATCATATGGGATCTAGGATCCTCTTGTGGCTCACCCAGAGGATAAGTGGGTATTCAGCTCTATAAAGTGGGTACTCAAAATAAGAAGGGAAATCTGGGGATTGAGCGTGATATAGAACAAATCTCCTCCCTGCACTACTATTATCTATGAAACAGTGCATTCTCTACCACTTACTGAACCACATACAGTTCATGGGTTGTAGTGGTACAGGTTTAAACTAATAAATTCCGAGTAGTGAATCTGCTTCCATTTGTATGACGATGATTAAGGACTAAAATATTAGTTTAAAATTGGACAAAAGCACTTTTATTTATGCTTTTAGCCGATAATTTAATATTTCATGGATTATATTATTACTGTATAGTTATATAATATTAATTTTAGTGTAGCTTAATAAAATTAAAACCCAATACTATCAAAATTAATACTTCGATATTACAGAATAGGTCATTTTTTAAAACTAGGCGGTCAGATTGTTTTATAACATTCAATTTAAACTAACTAACAATTTATAAATGCTTATTTTTTTATAAATATAAATTTATTCAAGCATTTTACATAAGATGCACGTAAATGTATTTTTCGCTCTGTGAAATCGCTTATAAAACCAGATAAAATATAGATAGCTTAGATTAGAATTGATAAAATACTTGAATAAATAGTTAAAGTAAAAGATTTTTTCTTCCTCCGGAGCATCATTTTGGCCTTAATATAAATATAAGTAATTTGCATTGAGCTATACAAATATAAATGGAGGTAGTGGGGGTAGAACTCCTGACTAAAGGAGTAGAACTCTTCAATACCAATCAGTTTCCTCCATAATTGAAATCTAATTCAATCATTGCAACCCCGGTCGGAGAAAATTTCCTAACATATATTCCATAAATCGAATTTTATAAAGGAATAAGTACTCTTAGAGTCTATAAATTTAAAAGTATTGCCTTACTTCGTATTCGTAACAAAATAACACAAAAAATACATTTCTATATATACTGTGGATTTTAATAAGTTACTTCTGAAGGAAATAAGCATTATTATATCTGAAATGATAACGAAAACCAAAACGAAACCAAAAGATCATGAGGAAGTGGAGTGGCTCAGTGTTTAATTGGTGAGTTGCAATGCCGTTGCAAGATCGTGGGCTCAATTCCGCCGGAGATGGATACTATGCTATAGGACCCTACTGGGGCTCACCCAGTATCTATAAAGTGGGTACCCAAATTAAGGGGGGATTGAGCGTGATCTAGGACAAAGCACCACCCTTCACAACCGTTGCCAAAGAAACAGTCTCTACCATATACTGGACTCCAAACCCTCAATGGGTTGTATTGGTACAGTTTTTTTGTTTTCGGTTTTTAAAGATTGTGCCATTTAATACTTAGAAATAAAATAGCTCTGTTCTGAAGTGACGATTTATATTCCCAGAAATGAATATTAAATGAGGTGGGCATCGAACTGTGCGGTATTCCGGATAGAATACTACTCTAGAACTATCGTCTCGATATTGTAAGCAGCAAGAACCAAGTTTTAATCCTGAATAACTGCTACCAAAGACCAACTGAAAATCCATGTATTTGTTCATTTCGATTTCTCCGAAGCCTTCGATACAATTAATCATGAGATCTTTGTCCCCAAAGTCTGGATGTCGAATAGGGTTATAAACTTATTTCTCGCCTTCTTCATAGAAATTCCATCTTCATCGGTCCTCAATAAATTTCCTATATCCTCCCACATCAGTTAGAGATTTCGGAGTAGTTTTTGACCAACACCTATTCTGGAATAACCCTCTTTCCTAAATCATCCAAAAATATAAGCTGTTCTTAAAATATTCCAAAGATCTCGTTATTTCAAGCCCTCAAAAATCCGTCGGCTCTTAGTATCCTCCATTATATCGCCTCATTTTAATTATGATTGCTTATTATACGGAGTACTGTCTCGTGAGATAGAGATAATACTGAAAAGACTAATGAATTGTTCAGGAATTGTTCAGATTGACCTCTGGGGTCCCCAAGCTCACTAATTGGTTTGCCATGTTGATATGGCTTTTCCTACGGCAAGACTTCTTAGGTTTCTCTTCCGATCATTATTATTAATTATACTGTTCTGCAAAAAGAAAAAAATATGTTTCCCTTGAAAAATTATCAGTGCACTCTATGTTTTAGATGATGCTGAATCCAAATCTAGCTTCAGAAAAATTCTAACACCTACAGTTTTTCAGAAAAATCAATGTATTCACAAAAAAGTAAGGTTTTCATAAAAAGAAGGCGCTTAACTTACTATCATGATTTATTCACTTATGTATATAAAGTATAAAATACAAAATAAGGCGTTATGAAAATACAATATGCTTATAATACAACATAAACCGTAGAATTTTAACCTAATGTATAGTTTTCTTCCTTTTGTAGTCCTCTTGAAGATTTTCAGGCTGTAGACTCCAGCAATAGTCCGCGAGCATTTTTTCATTCCATTTTCCACTATACTTCCTTTCCATTTCGGCAATATCCTGATGGAACCGTTCCCCATGTTCATCGGATGCAGCTCCAAGATTGTGTGGAAAAAAGTTAAAGTGGGAATGGAGAAAATGGATTTTTAAGGACATGCTGCAGCCAAGTACTTGGTAGGCTTGTAATAGTTCAATCACTTCAATTTGTTTATAGTCATCCGACCTCACATTTCCCAGAAAGGTGCTGCATACTTCATTAAATGAAACCCTCTTCTTTCTGGAGTGGTCACTTTTTCTAAGAACTCCTTGTCTTTTATTACTGCTCGTATCTGTGGACCAACAAAAATTCTCTCTTTAATTTTTGCATCACTAAGTTAAGGAAACATGATTTTAAGGTGAGCAAATACTTCCCCGTCTTTGTCCATTGCTTTAACAAAAATTTTCACCAGGCTCAATTTGATATGAAGTGGTGGTAGAAAAATTTTTGATTTGTCAATCAAAGCAGGATAAGCAATGTTATTCTGGCCGGGCACATTCGTTTTTCCGAGAATTTCACTCTTTCACTGTGGAATGACTTTGTCTTGCTCTGCTGTCCCATTCACATAGAAAGCAACAGTACTTTGTGTAACCTGCTTGATGACCTGTAAGCATGGCTATAACCTTCAGATCAGCATATTCGCTACACTTAAATTCACTATATTTTATATTTTCCATTAGTATTTTAATGTTCTCATAAGTTTCTTTCATTTCTACTGCATAAGCAACTGGGATTGAATTTAGAGACGATGAACAACTTCCATTCCGAACTATCTTGTGGTAACCGAAGTTTCCATTGAAAAGAAATGAAGAACTTCTCAGTCACGACTCCTAAAATACGATATTTTAACACCTTTTTCAAGAAGATTCCACTGCTGTAGCCGCGATCCGAGCAATTGAGCCTGTGATTTAGACAGAACATTTAAATCACGTACAAGGTCATTTAATATACCTTGGCTTATTAGTATAGGTTGTTCAGATGGAGTACAAATGGAGGATTCTCCAATCCATCCAGGCTCTAGTGATACATCCTCTGGGATAATTTCTTCATCTGGAAGTATAGAAACTATTTCAGGTGGCTTTGAGACTGTTGACGTATCATTATGGGGGATTGGTCGAATTGCAGATGGACAATTATGGTATTCCATCCTGAATTCTATTCGCTTTGAGAAACCTTTTCCCTTTGTCATGCAAAAATAATAGTCACTTACATGGTTTGGTGGCTACCGCCATACCATTGGAACTGCAAAGGGCATTGCTTGGTCTGTTCATTGAAGACAACCTGTAAGGTACCTCATAAATTTACTGCAGCACACTTTAGGAGCCCAATCCTTATCCTGATCTTCCACTTTATATCCAAAATAAAGATGGTAGGCTTTCTTCACAAGAGGAGACAATGGCTTGCGTTGATTTCTCAATATCACCACACCATAGATATAACAGAAACTGGTCACTGGATTTTTGCACTAGCGAGGCATGTTCAGAATATAGGTCTTCTCCCTCTGATGCTTATGGTTCAACTAAACAGTCAAGAGCCCC
Organism: Arma custos; assembly: GCA_037127475.1. Taxonomy (NCBI): domain Eukaryota; kingdom Metazoa; phylum Arthropoda; class Insecta; order Hemiptera; family Pentatomidae; genus Arma; species Arma custos. Next base: position 89,336,142 of record CM073761.1, on the reverse strand, counting down.
CTGCCTGCTAATTGTGTCAATAACAATAAACAAAGGGAAGTCAGGGGTCCAGCAGGTAGTTTTGTCAAGATTTCCTGGTCATTTAAATGGGTTTAGATTACTTGTAGAAGAAGGTTTAGGTTACTATTGGAGCAAAATAAAATATGTGGACTGTCATACCATCAACTACATGATTCTACTTAACTTAATACATGGATTTCTATTAAAAAATAAAAATAAAATCTGTCATAATGCAAAGGCTAAAATCATCCAAAATCCTCATTTTCCTAAAAAAATTGTGATTTTTACTAAAAACCGTACGTTTTAAAGAATTTTATACATCAGATTCGTGTTCAGCACTCCAAAAAACATAAGGAAGCACCATTATTTTTTCACGGCAGTTGTTGGTGCAGAACAGTTTCTTCTAACACTTCCGTGAGTTCTAGATTTATTCATTTATTTTCTTCATTATCCATTACCTTCCTTACGGTATTATATCCTTACCACAGAGCTTCTTTATTTAAAAAAAAAATCATTCCCGAATCCAAAATATACCCCTTCAATCTGTTAAATCTTCGCGCAGAAATGACCTTTTAAAGAATCCCTTCTAGAATCACTTGACATACCCCGCACGCAAAACCCCCTTCCTCACTTCATTTAAATAACCAATTATTTTAGTCACTTCTTAATTATTAATCATTCGTAAAAACATTGAAATACCCACATAAAGTATACCAACTTTGATATCCAAAGGCTAAAATGCAAATGTATACACACGTCTATCAATTTTCGGTTATAGTATTTATTTAATTTTAAATATTATTTATAGACTTGTATTTGGTAATTTAAATACATTGTATAAATAATAATAAGCCGGAAATCTTTATATATATATATATATATATTATTGGGAGAGTTTCAATGCTTTGAGGGATGAGTTCCTGGCTCTAATTATTTCGGCCACTAAAATAGGATTTGTTGTCAAAGATTCCAACAAAAACAAAACACACGTAAATACGAGGCAAACAAATGAGCAAGAACACAGGGATACAGCTATCAAAGTAGGAAACTACACCGTCCAGAACGTTAATGAATTTGTATATCTTGGTAACCAGATAAATGCAGACAGGGAAATGCAACCAGAAATCCAAAGAAGAATCATTGCGGCAAATAAATGCTTATTCGGGTTGCAAAAGCACCTCAGAATTAATGTTCAATCCTGTAACACGAAAATAAGAATATATAAAATCCTGATACAGCCCGATCTATCATATATATATATATATATATATATATATATATATATATATATGATTGCTGGACTCTCACAAAAGCTCTCATGACGTTTGAGCGTATTTAGCGTATTATGACGTAGCGTGAGAATATTTGGTACAGTACTTCACAATGACTGGTGGAGACAACGGTCGAATATAGAAATTATGGGCACGTATGGGAGCAAATGAAGTACCTAAAAATGTCTATAAGAAAAAGTGCATATAAATAAAGATTGGAAGACCAAGACTCCGATGGGCGGATGGCATGGCTGCGGATAAACGGAACTTTCTACACGTCCGTAACTGGAGAACACCAATAATTAACAAGTTAATTGAGATCACTGGCGGTTGGTGTTGCGGGAAGCCTTATACCCACGCGGGATGTAGAGCCAACTATTTATTTATACTTAAAACACACGAAGTTAATTCAAGAAATAAAAGATCAGTCGTCGCTAATGGCCTCAGCAGTCGAAGCGACGTTTAAAAAAATAAAATAAAATACAATTTTAATTTTAGTTTTTTTTTAAAATATTTTCTTATGTATATACACATAATTTAAAGATTGTTAGGGAAGGCATGAATCAAATAAAGTTACATGTGTTATTAAGGATGATAAGTTTTAAATAGATAATCCATTTCTGTTTTAATTTAATTTATTGATATTTACAACTATAATAATATTAAAATAAGTAAATCTGCTAATATGTACAATATGACATGAAAAACACTTGTGGAGAAACTACCTATCGATAGCACTCCAATAAAGTTCTATAGTAGATGGTCTTGAGGCCATCTTCTTTTGAGACACCTCGGAGGGTTATCAGGAATAGTATGGAAAGGAAGTTGATTCAAGTGTGTATGGAGCTTGTCATGGAAGGATAGGTATCTAGTTTGGGCCAAATCAGTAACATATGGGATATTAATATCATGATGGATGAGTTTGTTTGTGACATAATAAGGAGCATTGAGGATTTTACGAAGGATTTTGGATTGCAAGGATTGGATATGAGATGAATTAGATGGTTTAGTAGAGCCACAAAGCTAAACTCCTTAAGTCCAAATATGCCTGATAACTGTCATGAAAATGACTCTTTTGTAATTAATTGGGAGCTTAGAGCGTTTGTCCAGTAAATGTTGAAGTAGGCGAAAACGACGAGCAGTTTTAATTTTTAGTAAGAATTTTGTTGTTTCTAAACCAGTTAAGGTCTTCATAGGTTTGTCACCGTGTTACTTTTGTTATCTTTAGGTAGTTGTGCACGGCAAATGCTAAGTAGCCTCCACGGGTCGGCAAAAAAAGAGGAAAAACGACCCTTAGACTATTTTCCTCCACCGAAATTCTAACCTTCCAATATTCCAAACAAGATCATTTACCTTACAATACAGGGAAAACGTTCTATTTATTCTCCATAATTTGTGAATATCCTGTCATGATTCATACTGTAGTATGTTCATAGTTATTCATTTTTATTTTTATTTTATTAGCACTTTATAAATACTTCATAATTTGTATTGTTTGTAACCATCTGGACAGATATAAATCAGATTTCTTTTTTTTTTGTTCATGTCTGTTATTTTAAAGGGAAATGGTTCCAAAAAAAGGCACTTTTTTATTCTATTCTACTTTATTATGAAGGTATAAGCTGTGTTACGTAATTTTATTAGCTATGACAATACTTATTATAGAATTAAACATACCTAAAAACAATATAATTGATCAACAGTTATTTTACACTCGAATATTTTATACCGCCCCTTACGCATAACTAATTACATTCAGTCGTCTGGAAACAAACATATTTTTTCAGATATATTTAAATAGGTACATGTTTTTTTTGGGGTGCATCCCATTCACCTGGTGAACTAAATTTAGTCCCTTTTTCTCCCTTTCTGAGCTATTAGAAACGTTTGCTGAGATTCAAAGATATCTGGATGAGGAGGCTATTGCTTTGATAAACTTGAATAAATGATGATTCAACGAAGATAAAACTTGGGCCATTCTTATATCGCTCCCAGTTTCTCCCTTAGATCTCTTCCCTGTTAAAGACTAAGCCATTAACATTGATTAAACCCTAACTTTGAAACTCCATATCTCCCGGAGTTCCAGATGCACACAGAAGTCGAGTTTTAAAACCGTTCAAAATTATTCGAGTTTACAATAATACTGCTACTTCGAGTTAAATGAGTGTGAAAATTATTTAAATCGGGATATACTAATATATGGAAATTTAGTAGTTTTTTTTTTCTCTCAGACATCAACAATCATTAGATTCCTCTTTCAGCACGTGATAATCCTCTGCTGATGAAAATTTGGAATAATCCAAGAAAACATAGATGAAAATTCTATATCCAAATAAACGTATAATAACTCAATTCACGTAATATACGCCAAAATGGTGGAAAATTCTTGTTATAAAATGGTTAATAATATTAAAGCCTTATTGATGTTACAAGGTCAACTATGATCCAAATGACGGCATTTTATTTTCAGATTCAGTCAGACTAATATGCTTTGTTTTTCTTTATTATGAAAGCTTGAAGTCTATCCAGAACGACATGACTCACAAGTTGCCGAAAAGCCGTACTTAATTCAAAATAACTTATTAAAGGTAAATATTTAATAGAGGAAGCGGAGTGGCTCAGTGGTAGAGCACTGAGTTGGCATGCCGAAAATCCTGGTTCGAATCCCGCTGCTGGCAAGACTTTTATTAAATCTGTTAGCGGCCGGAGATGGCTATAGGACCCTACTGGGGCTCACCCAGTCTCTGTAAAGTGGGTATCCAAAATAAAGGGAGAAATCTGGCGGCTAAGCCTAATTAAGATCAAATCGTCTCCATTCACAACCGTTGTCCATGAAACAGTACAGCCTCCACCATGTTCTGAACCCCAGGCCCGTTCATGGGTTGTAGTGGTACAGATTTTTTTATTTATATTTAATAGAACATAATCAACTGATAACATTTAATCCGTTGTGTGCATGATATATAAAATGGCTTGTATTGCAGGAAATCATTACAACCATGTAATTAAATCAATTTAGTGCAATAAAGAATAGCATTCCTTAACACTTTATTTAAGATCGTTGGGTCCAATTTTTTACCTTCCAGAATTAGGCAATTTGGAATATACTATTTTTTACTCTAGTTAATATATATTATTTAAATGTATATTTATCTAATGTAATTAAAATAAAAGAATAATCATTTAATGAATCTAAATATTCCAACCACAGCACTAAATCCAAACTACAAGCTAAGAATATGGAGGAAGGGTCGCTCATAAATGTTGTATTGAATTGAATTAGGAATATGAGATACGCCCAAGATCCGCCAAGACCCATTACATTATTAGTTTTCCTTTAACCAAGGTTCTTATTTTGATAGAAATGTATTGATTGATTTTCTTCGAACTTATTATTACTAAAATTAATAAGTACATTCATATAAATAATGACATGGAGAACAAATTGACTGATAAAAGAAAACAAGTCAATTACTTATTAAATGTTAATTATTATAAATAAAGATCAATTAAGGGCGTGCATTATCTGATTTGAGAGTAAAAAAACTGTAAGTCATAACACAATCTTACTAATATTATAACTGTGAAAGTTTGTATGTTTGTCTCTCTTTCACGCAAAAACTACTGGGCGGATTTGGATGAATCTTTACAGTAATATAGGGTATACGTCAAAATAACACATAGGCTATAGCAAGCGCGGATTTAGGGGGGTGCACAGGGGCACTTGCCCCCCCCTCGACAGTTTTTTAGGTACTATGGAGAATCCATTATAGTACACAATTACAGGACATCACATGATAATATTTGTTAAAATAAAAGAAAGGACATGAGTGAAACTATTTGTTTTGATATCATACTAATCTTACTAATATTATAAATGTGAAAGTTTGTATGTTTGTCTCTCTTTCACGCAAAAACTACTGAACAGATTTGGATGAAACTTTACAGTAATATAGGTTATACGCCAGAATAACACATAGGCTATAGCAAGCGCGGATTTAGGGGGGTGCATTTGTAGATAGGTTCTTTGTATCGTTTAAGAAAGAAATTTGGATAATTCCACCCCCAAGGGCTTCCCCCTTAATATCATAGGGTTTCAAAAATTTTATGGAATCCGTCAATTTTGAAGTTAGACATCTGAAATTTCGGATGTACGAATACTTTTTATTTTTAAAAAATAATTAAATTATTTATTTAAAATGATCTTTAACGAAACTTTATGTGACAGACCAAATTCCACGCGAGCGAAGCCGCGGGCATGAGCTAGAGGTTTGTAATTTTATAAACAAAGTTCCGGATACATAATAAAATTTATCTTGATATTGGCTTTGTTATGTTTCTAAAATATTTTTTAATGTGAACATTAACAGGCAAAATATGAAACCATGATGCGTTCTGACGTGGATGAATTCTGACTTCTTTAATCTAAAATAAAAGTATCGCTTCTTACTGATAGGCGGACTTGTTTTTAATTTCCATTTTTTTAATTTCACCTCATTTAAAATTCAATTTTTCTTCTTTATATGGGTGATTTAATTTTTTCTTGAAAGGTTACTAAGGATTTTTTTTTTAATATGATGTTTTTAAACATTAACGGATATAACGCAATTGACACGTTGAAAATAGAAATATTGGAACCGTACGAAGGTCACTGACTGGAAAGCTGGCAGAACTTTAGCAACAAATTTATCTGCCTAATCCCAAAAGTTGGACCAACACATGCCCTGTCGAACTGTTGTGAGAAATTATGTTTCAAACTTATGTTGACTTATACGAGGGAATACTTCAAAGCTCTTCCAACGAGTAATGCATCGATTCATTGTAAGACCTTAAAATATGGTCACGAATAAACAGTAATTTTTTTCAACTTAATAGCACAGAAAAAAATATAACCTTGAAATAAAAAACAATCCGTCATAGCTAGTAGTGAAATCATGAGAGAAACTATTAAAAAAGCTGAAGTACAACAGGGGAAATACAGTAGAAAGATTCATTGAAAATACGGAAAATACTATAAAATGCAGTTGCAAAGCTAATACTTTTGGAAAATCAGTTCCCAACACATAGTTGTTGAAATAGTATTTAATGATAATTAATTTTATGTAGTTTAGTGGAAATTTTACTTTCAGCTTTATCAGAGGAGGCGTAAAGAAGTGGATGATGGAGGAAATGCTTTAATTGATACGAATTATTTTAATTTATTTTATAAAAGTATAATTTTCATAGGATGACATGTTTGAAATGTTTTAAAAGTATCGCACCATATAAATTAAAGTATACCAAATGTATCATTCACAACTAAAAGTATTGAAAAAATTGAGACAAGCCAAAATTCTAGTATTCGTAAGGTGGTATTTGTGTCAATTAATAGTAATAATTATAATATCAAGTAATTAAATTACCTCGTTCCTAACTTAACTCAGTCGAAACTCTATTGATATCAATTATTACAATAAAAATGGTAAATGTAGGAGGAAATTGGATCCTACCGAAACGTAACCTATCAAGAACCTAATATTAGCTTTCCCTCCAGCGATTTATTAATATTTAAGTGTTTCTCCATACGTCATCGGCGATCACCATGGCGTAAAATTAAAATATCAATTTTAAGGTTGATTGGAGGATTTAAATTTTACAAAACGTTAAAAATTATAATCAGGGATATATCCAAACAAATACAACTTTTATTAGATATGACATAAAATATATATTTAAATATACGTGGGTGAATCAAATATAAACGAGACTTTTTGTCCTGGAAGCCCAGCGAAGGTGCGGGAACGTTCCCGCGTTTAGGGGTGTTGGGTAGGGATACCAGGAGTGGGGGAAGCAGGCGGGCGGATGCGCTCGAACTCACCAGTTATCGTCTGTCTGAGCAGGATGTATCCCCCTCGATTGCGCAACGTATTATCATCAAATTTCTTGCTGCTGAAGGTGTAAAACCGGCTGAAATCTTGAGAAGGTTGACTGTACAGTTTGGGGAAGAGACACTTTCTCGTGCCAGAGTGTTTGCATGGCATAAACAGTTTGTGGAGGGTCGTGATCGTGTTCAGAATGAAAGCCATGACCGCAGACCCCGCTCCAGCATCAAAACAGACAACATCAGCCGTGTTCGACAGCTTATTGAAGGTGACAGACGTCTAACCACCAGTGCCATTGCAAGTGAGGTTGGGATAAGCTATGGAAGCACTTTTTCCATACTCACAGAGGAGCTAGGGTTTCGTAAGGTGTGTGCCAGGTGGATTCCTCGACTTCTCACAGCTGAGCAGAAGCTGAACCGTTTGCAGGTCTGTGAAGGTCTTCTTGCAAGATTTCAGGCTGAGGGAGCCTCATTTCTCACTCACATTATCACCTGTGATGAAACTTGGGTGCACCATTACACCCCTGAATCAAAACAAGCGAGTATGGAGTGGAGACTGAAAGGGGAACCTGGACCAGTGAAAGCCAAGTCACGGCTGTCAGCTGGGAAGGTTTTGGCTACCGTGTTTTTTGACCAGCGTGGCTTGCTGCATCTTGATTTTTTGCATGAACGCAGGACTATCAATGCCGCATACTACTGCGACATTTTGAATGAAGTCAGACTTGCATATCGCCGCAAAAGAAGGGATCTACCGATGAGAGAAGTGATTCTTCTTCAGGACAATGCTCGCCCGCATACTGAGGCCCTGACGAGAGAAAAATTGGAGCAACTGGGCTGGGAGACGCTAGAACACCCTCCCTACAGTCCAGGCTTATCACCATGTGACTTTCACCTGTTTGGCCCACACAAGGAAGCTTTGGGAGGTCAGAGATCGTCAGTGACGATGCGGTTGAAGCCTACGTGCTCAATTGGCTGAAGACACAACCTACTTCATTCTATGAGGACGGGATTGGAAAATTACCTATGCGCTGGGAAAAGTGTATTTCCAAATTAGGAGACTATTTAGAAAAATGAGGTGTACTTTTCTTTGTGTTCAAAGTAAAAATTAAAAAAATTAAAAAATAAGTCTCGTTTATATTTGATTCACCCACGTATATATATATATATATATATATATATATATATATATATATATATATATATATATAAAATGGTCTATTACAATTAAAATCCTGTATCCAATCCCCACAGAATCCTTTCCGACCTTTATACTCGTTCCCACAGAATCAAATCATTCGAGCATTCCTTTCTCGCTTGTTCCACCACACTTTGTAACTAACTCTCACCTGATATCTGTCATGCTTCTTTCTTATACACATTCAAAACCAAGCATCTCCTAAATACCCAAAAAGATTCTCTCTAATAAGTAATAATTAATATTAAGTAAATAGTTCATATCCAACAGAAGTAATGGGTCAATTACTGTAGATTTTCTTTACTTATAACGATATTTTTTCGTATATATGTTATGTGACTTTATTTTGTTTTTTCTCAGATTAATTCTTTTTTCTCAGTTATGTGCATGCCAATTAAATTAGATTAATTTTAAAGTACTTATGTAAATACTTCATCAACCACCCCTTGGCAGATATATATTCAATTATTTTTATATTTATCTAGAAGTGTGGCTATTAAATAACGAGACTGACGTTTTATACATAACATATTTTATACATAATTATTTACTATCACCTTCAATATACACCTTTCTCTATCCCTACAACGCTCCATGCGAATTTTCCATTGTTGGAAACAGTGCTAGAATCTTCTGTCAGCTCCTTCAGGACGAGTGCCGCTTTCTCTTTTACAGCTTCCACGGACTCAAATCGCGTCCCTTTTAATGAAGATTTGACCTTAGGGAGCAGATAGAAGTCACATGGTGCAAGATCTGGTGAATAAGGTGGATGTTCTATAAGGAACCTCTTGACAGAATGAGCTGGCTCATTGTCTTTGTGGAGAAGCAATGATTTGTCCTTCCACATTTCGGGTCGTTTTTTCCTTACTCTTTCACGTAGTTTTGCAAGTACCTCAAGGTAGTAGTATTGATTAACAGTTTGACCTTCAGGAACCCAGTGAAGGTACACAATGCCATGAATATCGAAAGCAACGTCAGTCTCTTTATTTAATAGCCACACCTCGTATAATAGAAAGAATAAAATTAATAGCTCATATTCATCAGAATTGGTTGACGAATTACTGTAAATATTCTCCACTCATAATTATATTACTGGTGCTTTTATTATCTGTTTTCGCTTAGCTTATTTCTTTGTAGTTTAAATCTGTATGCTAAGTTTTTGTATTTTTTTTTTATATTCTCTACCAGAATATACCTTTTAGTTTTATATTTATTTTCATGTCACTGAAGTAAATATTCCTCACTCATAATGACATCATTCTTTATATTGCTATGTTTCTACTCTTAAATATATCTTGAATATATATACTGATATTTGGGATGCCAGGGTCTCATTTAAGATGAGTACTCAAATTATTATTTATATTCCTTAATCTTAATTGGGTACCTTTCCAAAGGTCTATTCTTGTGTTTACCAATTTACTTATCTATTATGCCTTCAATATATTATTTATAAATAAATAGTGTATCTGGGGTATGTAAGCACCAAAAGAATTACAATAAGGATCGTTTATTTATTTAATTTCAACAAGGTTAATGATTCAGATTTTAATATATATAAATAGGATTGCCATAAAATACATTACAGGAAATAAACTAAACTTATCTGTGCACAGGGGTAGATTGGGTTACTGGTCGTTCTTCGCCGTGCTGCCTTCGGGATTCTCTAACTTCTGCCAGAGTTCTCCTCCTTGCTGTACATCTCCAGAGTACCTCCTTCCTGTTCCACCTTCGTCTCCAGAGTACCTCCTTCCTGTTCCAACTTCGTCTCCAGAGTACCTCCTTCCTTCTCTGTGTCTATCTCTCGAGTGCCTTCTTCAGCCTCGTTTTTCAAGGGTTTTCTTCTCTCCCCCTCTCCTTCCTTCTCCACTATCTTGGACCATAAAACTCCATAAGGGACCCAAAAGGTCTGTTCTTTGTCCCAAACATATTCCCTTTCATGTGTCCCGACATGACACATTTTCCCCGCTCAGCATCCCTTTCATGGTGCCGCCCGCATCAGTACACAGCAATATTATTTGAATCTATTATTTATTCACTTATTTCTCTATCATGAAGATATCAAGTAAATATTGTACTATTTTAATAATGAAGCCCTTTGGCCAGATTCATTTTTATTAAATTTTGTACACATCTGTTATTCTCAAGGGTCCTGGAATATAATTATATACAGAATAAAATTATTTTTCTATTATATTGTATATACACCATGTGTGCGCGCGCGTTCTTATGTGCTTTAACATGTTTTACTTCTTCTGAATATCATTTGAAGAGTTTTACATGCACACTAACACACAGAGGGCAGGTATGGATCACTCACTTTGACAACTTAATTATAACAGTTTGAGAACTTGAGCTCTTAAGGAGTTAGACCCTGCACTACTTCCCTCTAATCTATTTCCTTCACTTCTCACTTACCCGCACCCAAAACATTCCTCCCCAAAGGATACGCCACATAACACCGTTTTTACTTAACCTAATCGGATTATTCCTTGAGTAGCGCTCCTTTGAAGTGTTTGATAAAGAAAGGTGGGGAGTAAAAAGTTGTACTTAGCTCTTTCCCATTATGTTTCACAACTAATTTATATTGTTCATCAAAAGATCACCATCAACATTCAAGGACCAATTAACTGTATTAGGCTCTATAGACTAATCGAATTATTTATTGAGCTCAACCTGTATTAATTTATAAATCAATATCAAATACAAAACATAAATAAAAACACCTAGGCCCTTTCACTAATAGCCATTAAGTAAACGGCGCAAATATGAATAGGGATACCACTAATTTTGCTGTATTTACTTTGCTTAACATTTTAATTTAATTTTTATTATAAGAAGCATCAATATTTATTAGAAATTATACATTAAATATTTTATAGTGTAAAAATTTCCATAATAATATAAATACTAAGTAAAGTACGTATATACTACAAAATTAGCAATATCACTGTTCATTTTTGCGCATTATATATTAAGTTAAGTACATGGCAGAGGCAATACTATTTTCAAACTAAAAGTATAATAATAAACAAATAAAATATAAATTTCAAATAGAGCAAATCTTATGGCAAATTTTTAATATAATGTAAAGTAAATGAAGTTAGATTAAGAATGGTAAAAAAAGTTGAAATATCAGTAAGTCTTACATTGACTGACTAGTAAAGATTTTAACATGGATACACAATTTTTTAATTTTTTTTTTTAGGATATAACTTATAAAATAATTGTATGTGAGGTAGGTGTAGGTAAAGAAAATGGATTTATGTATTAAAAATATATTGAAGTATCGGCAACATCAAGGTTTTATATTAATTATTTAAACCTTCATACATTTTTTTACAGCAGCAGTTCAATATCTAATACGGCGCTGTGTGTTACCTAGCCACCAAGACTGTTGAGTAATGCGGTATTGCCGATGGTGGGCGCAGCAGGCGTAATCAAATCGATGAATAGAATTGATATGACATTAATAATATAAAGATTTATGAAACAACATTCGGTTAATTCTTTTATAGTTATAAATATCTTATTACTAACGTGGTAGGAATAATATTTAATAAATAAAATACGCAATAATATTTATATAATATCAATAATATTTAATGTTTTTAAAAATAGAGCACGGAGCTTCGGCGTAATATTTAAAAAAAGAAGAAACATTTACCGTTACAACGGAACAATGGGATTGTACTGCTCTAAGCCAACTGTTCTTCAAAGAGGAGGTTTCACCGATATCATGCTCCATTGCCAGATTATACTCTAATTAAGGTCACCCTCTAAATAGATTCAGGATGAGCCCCAGAAGGGTTTACAGATTCCACAGGGTCGATCCGGCTATAAACAAATAAATAATTTATCCGCCAGAGCCAGTTTCGAACTCGAGATATTGAGATAAATACCATATGTATTCTCTAATGTATTATTATATTTGTACTGTATAATAGTATAACATGATATTGTAAAATGCAACGGAATTTCAGAATAAATGTTTTATATATGAAACATCTTGTTTGATTTATTTATGCGTTTTGACACATTTTTCCTTAAAATTGATTTCATTAGCTATTTGGGATAAAATACTACATAATGAGACTTACAATTTTTAAACTTTTTTAAAAACATTCCAAACCAATCGAACGGTATCTGTGACGCAGTGATCAACGAAGTAAACAAGAGGATAACATCAAATTCGTAGGGGTGCTATCAACAGAATATTACGAAAATGATTTGATTGGGTTATTTTTGGGATTGCACTCCTCACTTAATCTCTGACTCATATTTTCCGAAAGTAAAATGGTGTATTTGAAAAACGTATCTACCTTTCGACATAGTTACCTATAATTGGATACTGGGAATCTATAATACTGAAATTCACGGGAAAGGATAACAACTACATTCTCGCCTGACTAGTTCTTTCTAGCTTAGTCCTAAACATCTTTTTGTTGTCCAAAAAAAACATGAATTGTCACATATTTCGTTTCTTTTGGAGATCTTTTAATGGTTTAAATTTTACATAATGAATATATTTATTTTTTTGTAACAATTTTAGTTTTTTACCATAGTTTAGACATATATTCATCCTCCTAATTTCAATAAAATCTCAATCATTTTCGATAATAATTTAAACACCCAACTTTATACTTAATTATCCTTTTATCTATACTGAGTCTGAGATTTTCATTTCAATGACATAAATAATATTTTCAACAATTGGTCAAGGGATGAGGATAGGGGGTCGAAAAGACATAAGAAGGTTAAAAATTTATAATAATAATAATAATAATAATAAAATAAAATAATTTGATTAAACTATTTAAGAATTTTTAACAAGCCTGGTATATTTCGACACCAGTAGGGCTGGTAGTATGTGTCTAAAGATTAAAACTAGGCAAGAAAAGATTGTTTAAAATTACGGATAAAACTGATAGTCTTCAATTGTCAATGACACTTTTTTTACGAATAAAAAAGTCATGTTATTATAAAAAAGATTTGTTCATTAAAGGAATTTTTTATTTTTTATTTATTGATATTTACAACTGTATTACAATAATACAACAATTAAATAGGCTAAGTGATACATAATGACATGAGATAATGACAAGTAGAGAAACTAAGAAGGTCACGTGGCCATCTTCTTTTCAGACGCCTCGGAGGATTATCGAGAATTGTAGAGGAAGCTAGGTTTGAAACTAGAGGGTTTGAGTGGGAATGAAGTTTGTTATGAAAGGATAGATCTCGGGTTCGGGCCAAATCAGCAACAAAGGGGACATTATGGATGACTTTATTCTTAACAAAATAAGGAGCATTGAGGATTTTACGAAGGGTTTTGGATTTTAGGGAATTCGATTGCTTACTGGAGCCCCAAAGCTCTACTCCGTAAGTCCAAATAGTTCATATGATGGTCATGTAGATTAGTCTTTTGTAATTAATTGGGAGCTTAGAGCGTTTGTCTAGTAATTGTTGAAGTAGCCTGAAACGTCGAGCAGTTTCTTGTCTTTTCAGTCTTGTATCAGGATTCCAGGTTAATCGTTACATTTAATTTCATCTAATGTACCTGTTTCAAAATAATTTATTATAAATTCAGCTAGTTAATTAGTGAATTAATGTAAAACTCTGCTCAACAAACTGCTATCGCCAGAGAATAAATAAAAATCACATATGCCTCACAGGTTATTTTTGGAGCCTTTTGCAATGCCGTAACCCGTCATCGTTTTGTCAATCAACATCATTTATTTTCAAGAGCTGAGGTTTACCTTGTCATCGCCACGTTATATTGCCATCACCATTTTATGTAGTCGTCACCATATTATATCTACTTTTTTTTTATATTTAAGTATGTAACTTGTAATTTTATCAACAATTTTATTTCAGGAAATCCGTTATTACTTGCAAGTTTGATGAATTACATCGATGTTAGAGTTTCGTGTAAAACAAGTAATATTTCAGGATTATTAATTACTAAGGTTAGGGTCATTACCTGGCACACGGTTTTAATATCCAGTACTTATGTAATATCCAGGCCCGGTTATGAAATTAATTAAAATAATTAACAAACTCGGTTCTGAATTAATTAGGTTTTCATTAGGTTTGGTTACCAGGTGAAACACTCCTTGTTACGTGTAACATAAACAACTTATAGAACCAAATAGAAGAACTATCTTACTGTATATGCTGAATACTAGTCTTTTTTTTTTTAATTCATGCACCTCAATAGAACAGAATTTAGTTTGCACTTTTTTAATTAATCCACCCTATCTATGTTACGTAAAACAGGCGGGAATTGAACTTTTTTTAAAAAGGAATATAATGCAAACGTAGACAAAACTCAGATCTGAAATAAAACTTATTCAGAACGAATTCAGAAAACTTCTGTCCGTAAACTGCACTGAGATTATTTCTAGAATAAATGAACAATTTACTTCACAGAAATAACAATGAATCTTTTTCGAAGTTTTTTTTCAAATTCGAACTTCGCGTTGGTACCGACGATATGTTCGTACATAAATATACATTACATACTGGAAAAATTAACCTTTTTGGGCTATATGAAAATTTAACATATGAAAGAGTTTCCTATATAATATAAATTATTAAATAGTCCTAGATAGCTTTTCTTGGCCGAAGAAAATTTCATGACCAAAAAACCCTTAAGTTTCTAGACTAAAACAAGAAACAAAAATACCTGTCAATATTTCGCCTATTTATGCATATTCAGGACTGAAAGTGAATAATAGCATAAAACAGAAAAATAACAATAAAGGACATCCTAACCTCAAAATGCTTTTTATCTTCAATAAGAAAAATTCTAAGACTAATGACCGGTTTTCAAGCCTTTTCATAAGTTAATATCTAAGCATCATACTACTTTAATATATAAGTTTGATTGAACAGTTAAGTCAAGTCTATACTTAGAATAATGAGGTTTTCTTGTATACAATGTTCACAAACTGTACTTGTGAGGGCTAAATTTTAAATATTTATTTGTTTATATATATATATATATATATATATATATATATATATATATATATATATATATATATATATATATATGTTTATTGTATGAAATTATATTCGTTATTTTTATATTATAATTATTTTATTTTTATTTATTGATTTATTCTAATTTATATATATATATATATATATATATATATATATATTTATTATTTATTCTAATAGACCATTACTCTATAAATAATTTTATTAAAACAATATATTGTTTATGAAGGAGTATAGCAGGGTATTTGTGTTTGAAATGACGTATCATAATATAATATAGCACAAACATGCAACCCGGAGAAAAGTAAATAAAACGGGGAAACCGTTTTCCTTTTACCTATAAATATGTTATTCTCAAGATACTTTGCCTCATAATAATGTTTTTCCGATTTTTATTACTGTCATAATTAATAAATCATTATTTAATAATAATTAAATAATGAAGGAACAAAGCGTTTCAATTTACATCCACCTAAGCAGAAAAAAAAAAATCACGTACTCTCACGACGGAACACAACCAGTTATTTTTAGGAAGGGGCGAATAGGTTCCATTCTGAATATCAGGGCACAAACCATTAAATGGGAGGTCTCGGCTCGAGATAAAACAAATACCTAAAAGCGTACGTCACACGGTGGCGATATTTCGACGATAACCCATCTGTCACAAACAAACTTTTCTAACAAATGGATATCTGGATATTGTTAAAGCCAGCGCCCGGGTTCCCTATTTCCACGCCATTGTTGCCGTAGGGAAAACCTTTTCCGCTCCCAAGGAAAGTCAATCGGTAAGATCGTAGCGAGGACATATTTTTTCGAAGGCTAAAAGGTGAATAAAATATAATTAAATGTATCAATAAAACGACTCAATTTCTAAATTAAAATGAATTAATTAAAATAGAATGAATTATAAATTATGCAAAAAAGAAATATGTACTTCAATCAGCGCCCTGGCCATATTAACGAGACCACCAAGAAACATTATTTTCTTTTTGTTTTTTCCTAATTTTTTTATATACTTTCGCGTGTCTTCTGTTTTAAGTAATGGCAACATTGTTATAATTTTTTTAAAGTATTTTTTTTTTAGTAATGACAGCATTGGTTTTAGTACAGCCATTTTGTTTTACGAGTGACGAAGTGCATAATTTGTGTTTTAAATTTTTGTGGATTTATTGTTTCTTTTTTATTAAATACTCTATTAAAGTCGGATTCGGTAAGTTTATTATTGATTTATTATTTGTATCATATATTTTAACTATATTGATAGTTTTTTTCATCAATATGTAAAATAGGGTGTAAATAGGGTGACACCACAAAATATTAAAAAAAAATTAAGATTTATTTTCGAAACTATTTTTTTCAATTTCATATTATTATCAGATAACTAACTTACCCATAAAACCAATATTTAAACTCGATTTATATTGTAGATTTGTATGCGTAATACAAAAATATAATGCAAACATGTAACAAGAACGAATCTATCCAGTGGTCACATTAATATGGCCAGGGACTGTGTATATATATATATATATATATATATATATATATATATATATATATATATATATAGAATAGAATAGAATAGAAAAGTAACTTTATTCTGGGACAAAGTCCCTTTAGAATAACAGATATGAACAGGAATAAAAACATAATATTTATCTGGCCAGAAGGCTAAATGTTACAAATCATAAAGCGTGAAAACATGACAGAAAACAATTTAAAAAGAAATATATAAACAAAAATAATAGTAAGTAAATAAATAGTACAGATCTTGACAGGATATTAAGCAATTACTGAGAATAGCTAAATCCAAAGCTTTTGAAATTGAATGCATGAGCTAGCATTCAATAATTTGTTTACATGATGTACAGCTTTTCAAAGAGCAGAATTAAAAGAACTGGATAACACAGTTTGTTATTATATACATTGTATTCTAAGCAAATGACTAACCTACCTAGAGACTATCCTTCTGGGAAGCTAATAGATGTTGAAACAGCCAGGATTTGAATAATGATAGAGAGGGAGTATGACGGATATTAGGAGGGATTGAGTTCCACATTGTGGTGGAGCGGGCGAGAAAGGAACGTTCGAATGCTTTAGTTCTGTGTGAACGTATATAGAGATCAGAAAGGCGGGATCTTGTTTTATGGTGTTGCACTGATGATTTGAATTGGAGGAGACTGTAGATATATGAAGGGTGTTGAGAGTGAATGGATTGGTATAAGAATGAACAGAGGAAATATTGTCTTCGGAAGGGAGGGAAGAGCCACTTTAACCCATCATAGAGGTGGGAGACGCGCGATCGCTTCGGAGTACCAAGCACAAATCTTAGAGAGCAATTCATTATTCTCTTTAATCTGTCTTCAAGCATTTTAGAGAGGCCTCCATATACCACGCTACAATAGTCAAAGTGGGGGAAGATGAGAGAAGATACGAGAAGCTTACGGGAAGATTGTGTAAGGAGATGACGAGAACGATGGAACAACTTCAGGGAACTAATTGTCCGTCGGGATATTTGGGCGATGTGGGATTTCCAGGAAAGGTTTTGGTCGATGGTGATGCCTAGGTTTTTCACCGAGGAGGTAAACGTGATAGGATTATCGTTTAGGAGTAATGTTGGGAGGGTGTGGATGGATGTAAGGAGGGAATTGGAACCTAAAACAATGGCCTGAGTTTTCAATGCGTTCAATTCCAGTTTGTTCAGCTTTGCCCAGGCACAGATCCTATCCAGGTCTTCCTGAATACTAGCGAACGCAAAAAATAGCTCGGAAGGGGGAAAGGACAGATATATTTGGAAATCGTCAGCATATAGATGATGGGAACAGTGGTGAACAGATTTAGGGAGATCATTGATATAGCAGTTGAAAAGAAGAGGAGAGATACTTGAGCCCTGTGCCACGCCTGAGGAAAGAGTGAGGAAAGAGGAAAGGGGATGATTAGGTATAGAAACTGCTTGAGATCTATCAGAGAGGAAGGATTGGAACCATCGGATGGAACTGTTAGAAAAGGACATTGATTTGAGTTTGCTAAAAAGGATAGAATGGTCCAAGGAATCAAAAGCTTTAGTAAAATCAAGAAGGATAAGCACAGTTAGTTTTTTGTCGTCCATAGCGGTATGTATGTCATTGGTGATTTTGGTAAGTGCCGATTGTGTGGAGAAACCGGGACGGAAACCAGATTGAAGTGGGTCAAGGAGGTTGGACTGTTCGAGGAAATTTGACATTTGTGACTGGACTATTCTTTCTAGAGGCTTGGAAAGGTTTGAGAGGATTGAGATTGGGCGGTAGTCTTTGAGTGAGACAGGGTTAGAGGATTTATTGATAGGATGGACTATGGCTTTTTTCCAGGAGGCTGGGAATACTCCGTTTTGCAGTGAAAAATTGTATATAAAGAGTAGGACAGGTATAACATCGATAAGGCAGGATTTTAGCAGTTTGACAGGAATCCCATCGAAGCCTGTGGAGATGGAGTGGGATTTCAGAACAGAGGAAATAATGTCGTTGGGTGAAATGTCAGCGAAGTAAAAGTTGTCAGGGTTGAAAGATGGTGGTAGGGAAAATACGGGAGAGGATGATTTAGAAGTATTAACTGAGGTGGACAAAAAATATGAGTTTATTTCATTGGGAGAGGCTGGAAAGGGCCTAGAACAAGATGAATTAAGAAGAGAAAGTTTTCGAAGGAGATGCCATTTGGATTTAGAATCGGGAGCAGATGAAAGGGCTTCGTGGAAGTATTTGGTTTTTGCCTGCCTGATTGCCGACTGTGTCAGATTGCGGAGGGCCCTAAACGCTTGATAGTCGTCAGTTAACCTTGTCCGTCTAAAGCGTCTTCGGGCCGCATCACGCTTCCTTTGAAGATCTTTAATTTTTTGACACAACCAGGGAGCAGGCTGGTGACGGAAGGTTGAGGTTTTCAGTGGGGCATGGGTGTCAAGGATATATTTGAGATTGGACGTAAGTATGTCAACCATCGAATCAATAGAGGCACAAGAATAAATCTCTCTCCAATCCAAGGCTTCAAGAGAGGGTGAGATGTTCTCTGGGGTGAGAGCATCTAAGTTGCGAAAGGTTACGGTTTTAGGTAGTATAACAGGAGTTTGGATATTGTATGAAATATGGATGAGATCATGAGAGGACAGAAATGGAACGGGTAATTGAGAGGAAGAAAGGAGGTTCTGCCGTGAATCAATGACAAACAGGTCTAACCATGTGTCGGATTGAAAGGTGTGATGGGTGGGAGAAAATGGGACAATGGAAAGGTGTAGAGAGTAAAAGAGATTTTCCAGGTATAGTTGATCGTAGGATTGGACAAGGAGATTGGCATTAAAATCACCGGAGATAATGATATGGTTATAGAGAGGAATGTAGTCGTAAAGGGTAGATTCAAAAATTGAATCAAGAGGGGCCAAAGGAGGGCGATATACTACGACATAAAGGAGAGGGTTTGGGTTAAAAGAGATTTCAACCAGAAGGAATTCTGTGTGAGGATAACCAGTTGCGGGTGAGGAATCAAGGATACGTGATTTTAGGGAGTTGTGTACGTAAAGACCTACTCCTCCACCAGTCCGGTCTACCCGGTCGTGTCGAAGGAATGAATAGTCTAATATATATATACTTTTTTTAAATTTAATTGATTCACAATATCTTAAAAAACTTTAAAATTAATTTCCTATTTTAAAAGTTAATAAAATACTTAAATAATTTTTACATCTAATGACTAAATTAAAATTGTATTGGCTTGATGTCGAAAGTACCACCTTTAATTTGGATCAATGTATTGTATTATGATTTCAGAATCAGCTAGGCATTGAATAATTAACTAACTACTGCTATTTGAAAGTTTTGGATTTGTTTGTTTATTTAACGTCGCTGTTATACTGCTATGGCTAATCGGACTTTGCTGCAGTAGGGAAATTTCGCCTACCCAGGTTTAATTAGGATAGCGATTTTAACGAGTACATGACATCGAACAGGCTCGGGAAACCCGTTTAACGTCCCTTCCGAAGGACGACATAACCAAGGACTACCTGCCGGGCTACGAATCCCTCGATCTTGGCTTTAGTTATATATTTTTTTGTTTTACAATTTTTGTACCACAATTGTAGAAAAATCAAAAGTAGAGAACGCATTTGTACTGAGTGACCTATGTATTCTACATGAATACACGATCTTGTAGTAATGTTATTTAATGGAGCTTAGAAATTTAATACTTAACAATATACCATCAGATTCAATAAAAATAAAAATTAAATTTAAAATGTTTGAGTACTACACCACTGGTTTATCTACTTGTTTTCAATGTTTCTCTACTCGCCTTTATTCGTGTTAATATATTAAGTGCCATTCATTATATACAGTTGCTGTATTGTTACAATAAAGTTGTAAATTTCTGTAAATGCAGTTTAAAAAAATAAAAATGGCACTTCTAAACAGCTTTTTCAAAATATTTTTTGGTAAAATACTTACGTAAGAACAATAGTAATACCAAGGAGCCAATTTAAAAGAGGGGAAAAACAACATTAGAGTCGTACAGTTTTAATAAATATATTGCATATCATTTATTAAGCCATGAGTTGCTTAAAACATCCGCTCAATTATAATGTTCGTGCACTTAATGCTACGATAAAAGCACGCAAGTTAAAGTATACGATATTGACTCAAGCCAACTTAGCTTTTTAACATAATTTATCGTCTCAAGGGAATAAATCATCTTTCATCACTTTTAAATTAATCTGGTAAGAGTCGTTCAATGACAAGAAAAACGACTATGAATGTTTTTGTATAGAAATATTCTGCTTAATTTAAGACGTTAGTGGAATTTCATCCAAATAGCCTTTAGTCTCTGAACTAAAACAGGAAACCAAAAAACCTATATTTAATCAATGAAGGTATTTTCAGAACTTAATGAGAATAAAAGAAAAGGAAAAAAGAAAAACGAATAAAGCACATCCTAACCTCAAAATTCGTTTGCTCTTCAATAAGAAAATCTCTAGTTCCTTTGGAAGGTTAATTTTTATTTTATTATTTATTTTATACATTTATTTATATACTGTACCAATATAACCCGTGAACGGGTCTGTGGTTCAGTACATGGTAGAGACTGTGGTGTTTCATGGACAACGGTTCTTCAAGGAGGTGACTTGTCCGAGGGCACGCTCAACCGCCAGATGTCCCCCTTATTTTGGGTACCCTACTTTTATAACATTTTATAGAGGCTGGGTGAGCCCCAGGAGGGTACTAGATCCTAGTAAGCCTTTTTATTTTATTAAAATTGTTTTATTAATTATTTTAATTTATATTTATTTTTTAGTTTATTTTGTATTTATTTATGTATATATTTAGTTCTATTTATTCCTTATTTTATTAAACTAGAGATTGCCTCAGTATAAAATGAATGCCAGGAATACTTTCAGAGATTAGGGTAAAGATTGGTATTTCATAAATATTGAAAAGGGAAAGGTAAAAAGAGACCTTACATAAATATTAAGACCGTGGAACTTAACATTGGAACTTAAGATATGAGGAAATTCCAACGAAAAGCCCTTAAATTAAACATAAATGATTGATAGTAGATAGATAGATTGGTATTAGTAGATAGATTAGTAGGATAGAGGATTAGTAGGTAGTATTAGTAGATAGGTTCTACTCATGAGGGTAGATGTGGCGGGTTAGATTTATGGTGTTGAAAGAGGTGCCTGTTTTGAACTTATCGATTATTGTTTAAATTAAATAATAATTTTAAAAATAATTAAGGATATAAACGGTTTAGAAGTTAATTGACGGTTTAAATTAGAGAATGTTATTATACAAAGGGTAGGGGTGACACTAATCAAGGGTAATCCTACGAGTGTAATATAAGCTTCTATTTTAGTTGCCTGTCATACATTTCACTGCCCAATTATATTAATCCTTATCACAACAATTAATTTCCGATAAGCCAGCGGGTGTTTGTTATTATCAGAACAATAGCCTTATTCAATCAAAATTTAATTATATGTTCGAAATTCTATACACAATTGGCAAATTCCCGATGCGACAAATACATGCTATATAAACAACTTCATTATATATATATGTAAAAGGGTTTAATTATTTTTACATATTTGAATTGAATTTAATTATTATGTTCATCGTGATCTCCCACCCAAAAAAATAAAACATTAGAAAGACCCTACTAATTTATGAGTTTTTCATATTTAATCTCATATTTCACATTTATAATAATAAAAACTAGTAGCTAACGTTGGAACTTTTAGTCTTACATATTTATATACATTTTTAATTCTAAAAAAAAAACCTGTACCACTACAACCCATGAAGGATCTGGGGTTCAACACATGGTAGAGACTGTACTGATTCATGGACAACAGTTTTGCAAGGTGGTGACGTCCTAGGTCACGCTCAACTGCAAGAGAATTTTCCCCTTATTTTGGGTACTCCGTTCCCTTTCTTAATTCTATTGTTGAATAAATACCAAAAAAATACATTTAGTTATTTACATAATCCACTAAGCTAAATGTAATTAACTCTTATGTTATGCTATTCCGAAAATTATATGAATTGATTAAATGTAATTAGACATTATTTGATTAGAAATTATACATTAAATATTAAAAAGGGTAAAAATTTCCATAATAATATAAATACTAAGTAAAGTAGGTATATACTACAAAATAGCAATATCCCTGTTCATTTTTGCGGATTATATATTAAGTTAAGTACATGGCAAAGGCCATACTATTTTCAAACTAACAGTATAATAATAAACAAATAAAATATAAATCTCAAATACAGCAAATCTTATGGCAAATTTTTAATATAATGTAAAGTAAATGAAGTTAGATTAAGAATGGTAAAATTGGTTGAAATATCGGTAAATATTACATATAAAACGTAAGTCTTGCATTAACTAGTTGACTGACTAGTAAAGATTTTAACATGGATATACAATTATTCCATTTTTTTTCAGGCTATAACTTAATACTATAACTTAAATAGTAGTATGTGAGGTAGGAGTAGGTAAAGAAAACGGACTAATTTATTAAAAATATATTGAAGTATCGGCAACATCAAGGTTTGAATATTAATTATTTAAACCTTTATATATTTTTTTACAGCACCAGTTCAATATCTAATACGGCGCTGTGTGTTACCTAGCCATCAAGACTGTTAAGTAATGCGGTATTGCCGATAGTGGGCGCAGCAGGCGTAATGAAATAGGTGAATAGAATTGATAATATAAACATTTATGAAACAACATTCTGTTAATTCTTTTATAGTTATAAATATGTTATTACTAACGTGTTAGGAATAATATTTAATAAATAAAACACACAATTAATATTTTGTGTTAATTAATTAATTAACTAATTATCGTTGAATAAATAAAAATGCATTTAGTTATTTACATAATTCACTAAGCTAAATTTAATTAACTCTTATGTTATGCTATTCCAAAAATTATATGATTTGATTAAATGTAATTAATTCCTCGCAATGTTAAATGTTAATAGCAAAATCGAGAGATTAAAAGGTTTCTTACATCTATTGTTTCCTGGATACTTATTTTATTTTTCAGGTTTATAAAATTACTCATACATTATTTATTTTTTATTAAATTACTATATGAGGGATTAGCAATGTAAAGTAATTAATTCCTATGTTCGATATAACAAAGCGTTCCACTTTTAAAAATGGTTAAAATTTAACCGAATTTAAAAAATATATGGATAGAAAAACAAATAATAGTTAAATATAATAGTAGCATTTATTAAAAAAATCTGTAACTTAAATTTTCCTAATCCAAACCACCAAAAATGGACTTATTATTTGTTTTTTTCATTTGAAATATCCGTTTTCAAAGGAAAGATTATTTAGTAAAATAACCGTATGAAATCAAAACATCTTTATTCAAAATATTTACCCTCATTTTCGACACGTGTTCCCAACGTATCAAATTTTCAATTCCAGAACTGAATATTTCAAGGTTTCATGATGAAATAAAATCTGAAAATGCTTCATCTTATTAATAAATTGAATCATATCATTTCATCGGACATGGCATTTTTTGTGTCGTTTTAAATTTTTTTTATAACGATATATAAGATATTTGAACTGACCTAAAGTGACTGAAGTGGTTTTTTTTTATTACAATTCAGATGATTTATTTTTTTTTTCAATCATGAAAATACGTATGTATCAGTCTCTTATTTTTTATTTTTTTTCGTTGGCCTATGATGTCCATGAGACAGTTCATAAGGAGCATGGAATATATGCATATCTATATATAACACCTGTGTGTGTATATATATGTACGTATATACACACACACACTCTTCAAGTGGGGGTCGTTTGTGGGTATTCCAACCCCCAGGGAATTTTCGGTGACAGGGCAGCTCCCCACCCCGCCACTAAGTGCACTTAACATACATAAAAGAAGAGGCATAAATGCCTAGGGGAATAATAAATGAAAAGTACTACAGGTAATGCCGCTTCAGTACCATTTTCATTTTTTGAAAAAAAAAATAAAATTAATGTCCTTAAAATTCTTTAGATAGTGAATATTTTTTTCCATATTGCAAGTAAGTAATTATTTATACATTCTCTATGATTCAACATTTGACGATTTTCTACTATAAAATTGCTACTCCAACATTACTATCTCAGTGGAATCCTAAATTAAACGTAGCTAGAAGAAAAATTAAGTTATATACAATAACAATTCCTTCCAGATTTTAAAATTGATAATTATTAATTACCACAAGTCATGATATAAACATTATTTTTAATTTATAAATTTAAAAATTATTTCTTAGTTAAACATACACATTAATTATTCAATTTTATCAATTCTGTTAAAAAGAACTATCAAATATAAAATAACAATTACTTTTTTATTTAAAAAAATAAGGAAATGAATAAAGTAGGATTCGGTTAAAGTTCAGTTGTTTTTCATTACTTAATGTGCTTTCAAATATTCTATCTCTTAATTCTCTAACTCTTTGCAGACACTGATTTTTAAGGAAAAATAATGCCAGTTCTAACATTCAATATTCAACATCAAATTTTATTGATATATAAAAATAAAATCTATGCAAACTATTTTAATTCAATGGGAGTATGGCATTGTTGAAATTGTTTTGTTATAGAATAATTTTAATTTATCTTAGAATAACCATTTAAATTAATTTAAAACAACATGGAACTAAAACATCCTTTAAAGTGATATTTCATTATATAATTATATTTTAATACCAACCATATTTAACTATACTTTTTTTTAAATTTATTTATTAAAATTAAGGACTGTATAATAGAATATATCAAGTAAATATACTGAAAGATAAATAATGGCACGAGTTAAAAGCAAATAAAGAAACTACCCAATTACCGAATGAGAAAATACCCCGAATTTAATATTACTAAAAACTATTTTAAAAATAATACATACAGCAGCATTCACCTATCAATGAGTCTCACAATCGTACTTACCTGAAACAAAGGAAAATATATAATCAATATAGGAACATAATGAAACTTGATATATGCATTTTAGTAATTATTTCAATACGTTAATTATTAATTAATTTCAATAGATACTTACAGAACGAAATTTAGGGAAATATTTCTTTGGTGTTCTTAGCAGTGAACAAGAATAAAGCTGGCGTAAATGATAAGTGCCATTTTTACAGTTGTTTTATCTTGTTTTACAATAAAATATTATTAATACATTAAAACAAAATGTGGCCTAAAACTAGTTTTAAAATAATAAACAAATAATCATTTATAAACCCTTTACATACCCAAAAACATCATCTTTGTGTGAAATATAGATACAAAAACAGGTACGAAAAGGAATTTAAGTACTTGAGTTCTATTAAAAATGAACAAAAAATGAAAGCGAAAAAACTCTATTTTTTGATCGACAAATGTATACTTTGTGTCATATTCGACATGAATAAGAATATATATTATTTAGCACCTATATATCTTTTAAACAAGTCTAATAAACTAATAATGCATAAACCACAAAAAATATTATGGTTA
This sequence comes from Arma custos, assembly GCA_037127475.1. NCBI lineage: Eukaryota > Metazoa > Arthropoda > Insecta > Hemiptera > Pentatomidae > Arma > Arma custos. Next base: position 89,309,766 of record CM073761.1, on the reverse strand, counting down.
TTGAAATGTGGAAAAAATAATATTACTATCCTTATACATCTCGTTAGGTGAATCGGTTAAAATTAACATAAATAAATATAATAAATTAAAATTAAAAGTACGTAAATAAATATTTAAAAATAAATAAAATGAACAAATACTAAATACAATACCAAATTCCTCAAATAATTTAATTAGTATTATATTTATAAATACAAATGATAGGAAGATCAAATCAGAATTCCATGGATGAAATTAATTTAATCAATGAGTGCTTTAAGGACAAATAAAAATGAATAATAAATGTCGAAAATAAGATAAATTTTTTTGTTAAAGCAATACATAATTTGGATCCGGTCAGTAGAAGTGGTATTTAAATGACACGATACATAAAAGCCTGAACCACTACAGCCCCCCATGAAGGGTCTGGGATTCAGTGCATGGTAGTGACTGAACTGTTTTTTGTACAATGGTTTTGCAGGTTCCAGATTTTCACCCTTATTTTTGGTTCCCGCTTAATAGAGGCTGGGTAAGGCTAGTTGAGCCCTAGTAGGGTCCTAGATACCAAAGGGTCCATCTGTCGATGTTAACAGATAAAATAACCTACGCTCCACCACCGGATTTAAACATGGGTCCTTCAGCACAGGAACTCAGGGTTCTACTCACTGATCTACCTCACTCCCTTTTTATGTTTTATGACTCACTTAGAACTCAGACGTCATTTCCAAAAAAAAAAAATGTCCTGCCTTCTCAATCGGATTAAGCCTGACTAAAGAATAAGACCAAAGCAATTTAAATTTTTCCATAACTTTGACATCATTACAAAACCTTATAAGTTTATACATAAAAAAAAATGAATCTAAATGACACTTGCACAAAGACTTTTTCTAATATGCTCTACAATTTATGGAAAATAGTACTGTGTTTATATGGTTCAAACAGCTCGAAAAATTATAATTAATTTTTTTCTGTTAATTTTCACAGGAAATTTAAAATTATACTGATAACAAAGCTGATTACTTATTAATTAGGAAACTTCGGTGCTTAAAGTTTATGCTCGACGAAGTTTTCGGAAGGATCTCAGGGCTTGTAATATCATGTGTTAGTAAGTTTCTTACCGGAGAGGAAATGGCGACAAGGCCCAACATTTATAACTCCTGTCTACATTAAACTCCAAAGTAATGGATTTTATTTCAACAATAAACACTTTAATTAGTTTATAATAAAGTAAATTCTTTGAATATATTTACGCTTCATAAAATCTTAAAACATAAATAATATAAGTATACAAAGTGTTGTGTAATTGTAAAATATTCTGAAAATTATGAGAGCGGAGTAGTATGGCCCTGAATCGCCGTAACGAACGTACTGGCCTCAATCCCACTCACTGGAAGACCTTTATTTAAGCTGTTATTTAGGGGATGGGTAGTATGGGATCTAAGACCCTCCTGGGGCTTAAGTGGGTATTCACAATAAGGGGGGAAATCGGAACTTGAGGGGGCAGACTTTTATTTAATCTGTTAGTGGCTGGAGATGGATCCTGAAATCCAGGACCATCCTGGGGGTCACCCAGCTTCTAAAAAATGGGTACCCAAAATAAGAGGGGAAAATCAGGTGGTTGGGCGTGTAACAGTACAGTATTTACCAAATACTGGACCCAAGACCTTCCAAGGGTTACAGTGGTACAGTTTATATATATATATATATATATATATATATATATATATATATATATATATATATATATAATTATAATAATAAATAAGAGTATAAGCAAGCTCTAAACAGAGTAGGGTAAAACAGTAAATTTCCATCGTTTTTTTTTTTTTTATTTAGTATGAAGCTTAACAATACCTTGGTAGAATTTGTTTCAATTTCACCATGAAAATAAATAGTAATAAAATTAAATCATTGTTTATAAAAGGTAATATTTTAACTCAAGGCGAATGTTAAGATGATTTCAAGAAAAAAAAAAAAAGGCCTCTGGGGGTGCCGCCCTCCCCCCCCAACAAGAAAGTTGCTGCTGGGGAGAGGAGGAAGAGTGAAAATGGCTTTTAGACTAGTTTCTTCAGTTAGGGAGGGCAGTAACATTCCATTTAATTTTAAAGTGAATAACTTTCTTGAATGGAGTACATTTGTATTGATCAGTTAACAAGTAAGCGAAAATATAAATAACAATAAAAAACTTCAAAAAAATATTATTTTAAAACATTATATTTTTACCTCATATGGATTTCGCAAAAGATAGATCAGATATCTTGTATGGACCATGCAAAAAAAAGTACATTATCCTTCATTTTCATGACAGTACCGTTATCTGTCAGTATCATGACAGAAAAATTATCATTCTTTATCAACTATAAAAATGTAACGAAATTTTTATTTAAAGCAGTAAATTTTGATATGAAAAATATTATTTATCTTTGTATCTCTAAAAAAAAATTCTGGAGCGGGGTTGCTCTGTGTCATGAAATCCGTCTGTGATAGTTATACACGTATTATTTTATCTCTAATTAACAATAAATATAGTAGGTAGACTTAATTAACGGAAGAACTTGTCGGTTGACTGTGATCATCTTCCTGCGAAATCATTGGCTCAGAAACAGTACAGTCTCTAACATTTACTGAACGAAACCCCTTCATTGTTTGTAGTATTAAAGTTGTTGTTTTTTTAATAAATTAATATAAATCAGGTTAACTACTTATTTATTGGAAAATATCATAATTAATGCAAAAAAATATCAGGCATCATACACATTAGCTATTAGTTTTAATATTTATTGATTCGATAAGAGCTAATATTTCACACATTCCTCCTTTAAAGGAATTACTTTCGAGTTAAAAAGCCGACATACATCAGATACATCAAGAAATAACTTTATAATACGAATATTCGTCATAACAGTAGTTTACACAAACGGCAATCCTCAAAGAATGTGTTTTTATATTTTGACATAACACAATTTAGGAAACCTGACCTGACAGTTTTGGCGATATTGTTCCAAAACGACAGGGTTTTTTTTCTGTCCTGGGCAGCATTCTTTGAACTCCAACAAATTCTATTTTAACTCTATTACTGCCTTGCAAAATCAGTTTTGAATGTCTTGTTGAACCATTATTCAAATCGGAAAGGCCATCTTAAGGCTGAAACCACAAATTAGGGATGGTGTGTTTGGTTTTATTAAAGGGAGTAGCAGGTTGGCTAAATACCTGGGGTTCTGGTTCACTGAGCCCTATATCCGAGGTTCGAGGCCGGCTGTGGCAAATAAATTATGTATTCTGATAACACTGAGGGACACACAAAGGCTGTTATGTTAGACTATTCTGTTAGCACTGGGTCGGCACTTTGGGATATGCAGACCCTCCAGGGGCTAACCCAGTTATTATAAAGTTAATTGGGGGAAAACCTGGTGGTTGAGACTGTACTCGCCCAAATCACATCCCAGTATAACCGTTGGCTTTAATTTAGTCCTCCACATTTAAATATTAAATGCCCACACTATTATCTTTCATATATTTGAATTTATCTATTTAATAAATAAGTAGTGCCCATTTGAATATAACATTGTAATTATTGCTCATAAAACTCATTATTTTTTAATTAGTTAAAACAAAATATGGTTATCGTACAACTGTATAATAAAACCATCTTTTTTTTTAATATTTTTTAAAAACTATTGCATCACATAAGTTGTTATTTTGTGGGAATTCGTTCGGTGTAGTGGAATATATGTCAAACTAAATCGTAAAATGGTGTCGATGAAAACCTGAATACACTAAGTAAAAAATTAAATACGTAAATAATTTAATAGTCGCTCCAAGTTTAAGGTTTATCTATTAAACTTAACTTAATGTTTAATTACACGGTGGCTTGAAATTGTTTTTAGATGTTCAGACCTTTATTTTTACAAAGACTGTAATTAATATGCAATAGTTATGGTAAATAAATATCTCTATGCACCAATAATAACTCTAAAAACAATAATGTGAGATATGTCTGAACATAAAGGAGGATTCACAGTATTATTTCCTACAGGCCAGTATGCCTCTACACAAGGACAATTATTCGTCAGATCACTGAAGTTAAGCAACGTCGGGCGTGGTTAGCACTTGGATGGGAGACCGCCTGGGAAAAACAGGTGGTAACCATCTGGGGAAAAACCGCGTGCTGTTGGCATCTAACTAAACAGTGCACTAAATAATAATACATAGCTGGCTGTATGGATGAATGAAAGAATCCAATGCCATAAAAAAAAAAAAAAAGGACAATTATTACAATAGGACAAAATAATTAAAATAAAAAAATACTCTATATCTAGTTGATCGTGAGAAATAAAACCCTTACAAGACTATATTAGAAACAGAAATGTATTACTTTTGTATTTTGTATTAGTTTCAGCTTTTTAATAAGAACTTGTTATATTTGGCCGATATAGGCGTTTCTAGATTAAATATGAAAAATATTTAAATACACTGGAAAGGGTGATTGACTAGGTAGTGTGAACTGAATCCTCATTCGAGTTTCCCGGTAAAAGGAAAAAGCGGCAGTTTTATAAAAGAGGGAGTGAAGATGCAGGATGGGTTTTCCATGGCTTTTCACGTATATAATATTCACATATATTAAAAAAAAGCACAGCAAAGTTATTCATTTTATGGAAAATTTTGTGTGTAGCCTTTATTACCTAACCCTCAATACGCATAGACGACAAGATATTAACGACATGACATAAAACATTTAATGTTGAATATAGAAGTGGAGTGTTTCCTATTATTTTTAATATACGGATACTATTTATATAGCCTTTATAACTAGTATTATTTTTGAGTGTGGTTGCGTTTTGTGTTAATTTTTTTTAATGTAAAAATTATATTAGTTTTAAGAGGTAGGTGATGGTGGTAACAAAATGTCTCTTAAATATGGATAACTGTTTGTAGGAAATCCAACGTTTTAATCGAGTCATGGATTGAATTATAAGTTAAAAAAAATTTCCTTTGAAGAAGAGCTGCAATGTGGGTCGAAACGTTGGCTTTCCAATAAACATTTCTCCTTAAGAAATATAATTTTCTTGACCTCCACCCGGAACATTTGCTTCCTCGTATATGCTAATGTTATTAAAGTTATATTAGTCGTATTTTTAATTATTTGAGTTCGAGGTGTTTTACCTGGATTCCGTTATGAATAGTTAATTAGTTAATGTATTTGACTTGAAAGTTATTTTTACCTTTATCTTTAAATTTTTAATCGTTTTTATAGGGCTTTTAGTTTAAATATTATTTTCGTATTCCGGTCATTATTTTTACATATTATTTTTTATATTTTACATTGTTATAATATATTTTTATTTTTTTTATCTGAATATATAAATCTCATTTTTATAGCCTTAATAACTAGTATTATGTTTTGAGTAGTGGTTTGTGATCTTTATGTTTTTAAAGTAAACATTAAATTTGTGGTATTTTGATTTATTCGAGTTCGTGGTGTTATACCTGGATTCCGTTTAGTTAATGTATTTGACTTGAAAGATATGTTTAAATCCATATTTAATTTTCTTTTATATTTTATCTAGGAGCTTTAGTTTAAATGTTATTTTATTTATTTGATTAGTTTATATATTCTGGTTATGAAAAATCATGAGATAAAATAATGAAATGTCTAATCTTTATTTATGGACAAGACACAGATAAATTTACAAAAATAAACAAATGGATAATGAATAAACGTTCAGGAAATGAGAAAATTATAAAATAATTCAGCTCATAATTATGAGGGCATCCTTAAATTGGCCTGACCCGAGAGCTTTACCAACAATCTAGTTTCAATCCAAAACAATTGGAGCTGTTTAATCCATGAGGGCAATTCAAGGGATCATTAATATTAAAATGTGGTGTAGGTTTTAGCTGAAAAGTAGCTTCCCTTTGCCCTACCACCAGCGGCCCTTCCTAACTCTTGTATAATTGAACAGTTGAGGGGATCCACCGCTTCTTGATCAGCTGCCATTGTACATTTATAATCTCTTCTTAACAAGGCTCAAGTACTGGAGTATATCCCGCTCAAATTTGACCTCAAGTTAATCTTTAAAACAAATTTATTCAGGCAAAGAAATCATATAATTAAAATTATAGTTGACATTCCGGATGAAATGGTTAAAATTCGCGATATATGAACAGAGCTCCAGTTTGGTATGGATTGATTCCATGAAACTTTGATGTAGTTTCAAATTATAGATAAAATAGATAACCATATAGAGTTTAAAATTATTCTACATGTAATTCAATTTGAAAATCTTGGTTCAAATCCCGCTGCTGGCAAGACTTTTATTTAGTCTGTCAGAGACCGAAGATTGATCATATGGGGTCTAGGACCCTCATGTGGCTCATCAAGCCTCTAAAAGTGGGTATTCAAAATAAGAGAGGACAAATCATCTCCCTGCACAACCTTTGTCCATGAAACACTATAGTCTCTACCATGTACGGAACCCCAGACATCTTTACAGTTTGTTGTCGTACAGCTTTTTTTTTTATAATTCAATTTACTTTAATGTAGGTAAGAATACAATTTTCTTCAAGTTAAGAGTGTTATTTCCTCAGGTTAAATTAAAAAATAAATAAATAGGCAGTCATAATGACTACCGGACTTAAGTGAAAGCTCAAAACTTTGGAATAAGTGCGTTCTTTCTTTTTTTTTTTAATTTTTAAATCATTTATAGTCTCCATTCTTTACTTCCATTTACAGATATATTATTTATACCTGGTATTGTATATACATAGATGTTATTAGCATCGTTAAGTTCAACAATTAGATCATTTGTACTTTCAATCATTTCATTATATTCTAAAAAAGATATAATGGGCTTTATGATAACTGAAATAAGTTACAAAATTGTTTGATAGGTATCGTGTAAAAACTGCATCGATCCTCATTTTATATTCTATAGAACTGAATTTTCGATCATCAGACATGTTTTTTATGTAGAGATCCAATTGGTGGTTGATTTTAATCGTCTTCAAAGTTGATATTCAAGTCCCCACTTAATTCGTATGAGTACATGTTTGACAAATAAAATATTTTAGGTAAAACGAAAAGTTTAAGGATTAACCTAAGATAATTCTAACATTTAACATAAGTTGATTAAAATAAATTGTTTAACTCATACACAGACCGCTACGCGTTGCCAGTCTCGCGCATGTCAGGCATGCCGGTGTCGCAAACCCAGAAATCGCTCAATGCGGCTAATGACATTCTTAGCTTGAACTATAATATATATACATATATACATTCTATATATATATAGAATGTACATACATACATTCTACGTACATACATACATTCTACCCTAAGTCAAAGTAACTCTGTGCAGGTTCAAGCTCTTTAGAAACTGCGCAAAATGAATAGGGATACCACTAATTTAGTTGTATTTACTTTGCCTACCATTTTAATATTATTTTTATAATAAAAAGCATTAATAATTATTAATGAAATTATACTACATTAAATATTAATGTAGTTATTAAATATATAATAATATAAATGCTAGGTAATACTACAAAATTAGCAATATCCTTATTCATTTTTGTGCAGAATAGTTTGAAATTTCATCCATAAATTAAAATTTCTATTTCTCAATTTCAACCAATCTATACATTTTAGAGAGATTTTACCATTTTGAAGGTAAAGTACGTAATACATTTAACTAGAAAACTGTTAATCCAAATGGATATGTTCAAATAACTGGATTTGATCAAGAAATGGTAGATGTATTAAACTCATTTTTTCTATATTTTTTCAGTTACAAGCATAGATAAACGAAAAAAACAGTTACATTACTAATTTATCATAATTCAGCAAGTCACATCATGGAAATTACTAATTTTAGTCTAGGGAATTTAATTTTAATATTTAAAAAAATAATTGTAATTAAACAATTAATATTTTTAGGGTTTTGTTTATGTTTAACTATATATTAAAATGTTTCATTTATTTAACTTACTATAATTTGCACCTGAAGAATGAACCTGAACATCATATTTGTAACAAAACTAAATACTTAAAAATTTAATCATTATTTCGCTACTGAATGATGAGTACGAATTCGGGTAATAAAAATGTTTTGAAATTAAAATTCTGTGTCCTAGTAATTTTCTTACCAGACTTTATGGAACTACAAAGCAGCCTCATAGTGGAAAATCAGCATTGCAGTAGACAGCTTTTTAGTTTTTTTTATGTAAATATGCCCAAGGGAATGAAAATATCACAAGCATGAGTGCTTTAAATTTGTCATGCTCCCATTTATTAATTTAAATTTTTCCTTAGCTATCGTCATAAAATACCATTTTTAGACGTTCTCTTAATCAGAAAATCAAACGGAGAAATAGAAACTAAATGGTGGCAAAAAGCTATTCACTCTGGTCGATACATACACTACACAAGAAAATGCCCCAAAAGGTTTATAGTAAATACGGCTAAAAACCTATTAAATCACGCGAGAAAATTATCATCCCCAATACACCAAAAAACGGCCGAAAAAAACGTAGTGGACCTCTTATTAAAGAATGGTTATCCGCACAGCCTCCTTCGTAATTTATTAAAAACAACAAAGACACTTTCTAACCAAAACAACCTAAATGAAACCAATCCTAAAAAATACTATACAATACCCTAAATACCAACACTTTCAGAAAGAATAGCAAAAACACTCACCGGTAATAAAAGCAACATTGACTCCACAATTACTTTCAAAAGCACAGCCACTGTGTCAAGACTATTTACAAAAAACAAAGATTCGGATAAATTAGAGTTAAAACCAAATGTCGTGTATGAAATACAATGTGAAGATAAATGCGGAAAATCCTATTTCGGAACATCGGAACTATACTTAAAACGTAGAGTGTACCAACACAAATATAGTTGTGATTCAATAATAAAAAAAAACAGTAAACCAGATCAAACAGCTCGCACTACACGTTTTAGAAAAACACAACATACATTTAAATTTGATAAACCTAAAATAATACACCAAGAGAAAAATATTTTCAAACGGAATATAAAAGAAATAATAACTTTAGAGAAGTATAAAAATCGGGCTTTGAACAAAAAATCGGATGTTCAAGGTCTAAGCTCGTGTTATGAAAATTTAATAAATTCCTAATGAAATAAAAATAATCTAATATGATTCAACAATTAAATAAAAATGCTGTTCCTATAAATAGATTACTTACTCATTGAGCATAGCTATTGCAATATAAACATTTTATGATATATTGCGAAGTAACTGATTAATGATAAACTGGTCTATTCTATGGAACTTAAGTACACCCTATCAATTACAACTTACACGTGTCATTTAATATTTATTTTAGTGTGCTATTTAATGTTTTTACTAAAAGCTCATTTTTTCACTGTCAGGGCCATGAGTATGAGACTAACTTAGTCTCGAAACGTCGCCTAAGAATTTCAAGTAGGACTGAAACTCGAGAACATAAAAATTTGGTAAACATCCAAATGTCTTAAAATTTATTAAACGAAACAAAAAGCCAGTAAAAAATAACAATAATTACTACAAAAATAAAATTAGGAAAAATAACTAAATAAATTGAATTAATGATTTTTCTTTAGAGTCTTGGAATGTAATGAGGTGAAAATTGACAAGATAAGAAAAAAGACTATAAAAAATATGTTATACTAGTGAACTTGTACTTTACTAGTGGGTGAAGTTTACATTATAACTACTGCACATATTGTTTACACTCCACCTATTTATAAACAATTATATATATATATATATATATACTCAAATAGATGGATAGATAGATAGATAAAGATGTAGTTGGACATTTACTTTTTACGAATAACTATTCAGTCTAATAGCTGCTTTTTTCAATATATTTAAAATAATGATAATACATTAAATAATGTTTAATAATAATTAAAAACAGTTTTTTCTATTACCATATTAGTTAATGATAAAATTGAGACCTGGCTTTACATTGATTTTTATTATTGAAAAATAAAGTTAAATTTTCAATTAATAAAATAAATTATTTGAACAAAGAACTTACGATCTTGTGGAGGAGGAGATGAAATGGGCGTTGAAACTTAGCCAACGACTAGTTTTAATATAATTAATTTTACTCAATATTTTTTCAACAATCCCAAAACCATGGTGATGATAAACATCCTATAGCCCTAATAAATAAGTCAGTTACTAAATCGGGACCCATTTTACAAGCAACTTTATAAAATATTGTCTCGCCCAACCCTTCTATTAAAAATTAATTTTCTAAAGTCGGATGCTAGTGGTAAAACTGTTCTTATAAAATTTATTTTGAGTTATTCTTAAATATAATTTACTTAATATTTAGACGTAAATATCACATTTGATAGTATATAATAATCTCAAGTTTTGTAACTTCATCACTAAGAGAAGTACGTTTAGAAGAATTAACTTAATTTATGTTCTCAACAAAATTTAAAACTTGACCGATACTGTTGACCCTAAGCTAATATCACTAACCATAGGAAGAGGACTTCGGTTTCGGTGGATGGGCACACACCCTTCACTCACCCCTTTCAAGCCCTTAAGTTGGGAGGGAAGGAATTTAAATACCAAGAGAGGTAAACCTTACTCAACTATACTATTCTAGGGTTGAAATGATATATTAATATAAGATCCCGATGAATAGAATTGATTGTTTCATAACTTAGATATTAGATAATTTTGTAAAAATGAATAAATAAAAATGAAAAGTAAAAAACAAAGTAAAATTTACAATGACTTCCTGCCCTTCAGTATTATTTAATAATATCCCACTGGTGCTTGTAAAGCTGATCCGATACTTAGGGTTACATCTCGACAAATGATTAACCTGGAATCCTCATACAAGACTGAAACGTAAAGCATTCCAGTCCGATCAGGCGAAACCTCCGCAGCACCGGAGCGATTCTCTGGCTGATGGTAGCAGTTGATGACCTTGACTTCGTTGAGCGTCGCAGGCTGAGGAAGGACGACCCACGACCACCGCCAGTTATCGCCAGATTCGTACGGTAGTCTTTGCATGACGACCTCGTTCAGCGTCGGAAAGTAAAAATATACCTGGGATATTGGATAGGAGGGGAATGATTTACCACCAGATTTACCTGGGGGAAGAAATGACTCCTGCCAACAGACGTCTGTACTGGTTGGACCCGACAGAAGAGAGCGGGCGGGAAGCTGAGGTACGCCTCGTTCGCCGGTGGCAGAGTGCGGGGCCGGAAAGATGATGGCCATCCAGTTATCTACATTGACTTAACGGCGGACCTAGATGTGTTCGGCTTTTTGGCATCGCTTCTTTCTGTGATGGATTTTCAATGGAACTTTCTTTGGTCCTCACTATCTTATTTAAATCTTTTATATTTAAATATTCCTGTTCTTAGTTTTCTTTAGATGCAACTATATTTTTAACTTCAATTTCTCTCTGCTATTTATCTCAATCGTGTAACGTTATGGCTTATATTTTAATTTCACCATAATTCACCTAGTAATTCATTCTTTTTGCACAGCATCTTTCCTTCTGATATTGATGATTTCCTGCCACGTTAATTCCCAATCCTTACCGGCAAATATCGATGAATGCCAGCAATAATTCACCAACAACTTTTACCATATTATAGCATTCTCTGAAGCATGGCTCAAACCACATATTCCTACCTCATCCATCACTCTACCTGACTATATGTTTCTCCGACATGACCGGGTTAACCGGACTGGTGGAGGCGTAGGTCCATCATACCTTGAAACCCCGAACCCTTGAAGCCTCACTCCCGTCTGATGTCCCTCAAATTGAATTCCTTTTCAGTGAAATATTCTGTAATGGACTCCCGCTCTTATACATAGTGGTATATCGTCCTCCTCTATTGAGCTTCTTAGTTGAACTTGTGATTTGAGTACAACCTGTGGGTAGTTTCTCTACTTGTCACTATCTCATGTCATTATGTATCACTTTTATTATTGTTATACAGTTGTAAATATCAATAAATAATTTTTTTTAAATTACAAACGATGCTTAGAAGTAATATTTTACAGATAAAACTCTATGTAAATATGATATAAGTAATCAAGCTGATGAAAGATAGGAACAATACGTAATGCAATTAGATAAAAACTCAGACACACAAAACATGAGAGTGTAACTTGACCAAATCTTAATATTCATCCTGAGCTCAGTAAGATTTCTTTTATATCGGTAGACAGATTGAGAAAAGTATCGTAAAGACATGTGTACCTAATGTAGTAGACCTGTACTTATGGTAGGCTTTCGGAAATGACTTATACTTCCATGAATTTTACAATGTAAACCTGCTTTTAGAAGACCTAATATGTACAATATAATACAATCTATAAATAACATCGCCTTCAAAAGATTTTTCGATTTCTTTTCTCTTGATATTAGTACAGTTTCACATCTACAGACTTTAGGTTGAAAATGCATACAACATTGTATTATAACAATCAACTACCAAACTTTTCACTGGTACATATGTCGCAAATTATAAAATATAGGTCTAAATCTTGAAATTTATTTTCACATATGACAAGACAGTGCCAACCATGCCGTGAAAACGGTATCTTCTGCGATAAAAAGGGAATTCTATCCCCAAGAAATCTCAGGAAGCAGCTTACGATATGATCTTCGAGTCCTTGGCACTGGGAGGGGGTTCCGTCTCTGGAGGCTGTATCAGGAGATGTCTCTGGAGAAAGTATCAGAGGTCCCTGGGGGCGGGGGGCGCTAGGGGATAAAAACAGTTTCACCATCTTCGCATTAAGGTGGAACTTGGTTGGGAATCAAATCTCTTCAAATATTTGCCGAACAGAGCATAAATCAGTGTTAAATTTACAATTTCAATCACTAACCTCCTACGAGCTCTTATGTAAGATAATATATATTTGTTATTCATTTAATTTTTAATTTATTTATTATACATCTATATCAAAGACCCTGTTTCTATTTATTTTTTCAAGAGGGGAACAAAAGCGTGGAATTTTCATATGGTTAATCCTCCACTGTACCATACTCCTTAATTAAACAAACATTTTCCAATATTTGGTATCCGCACCCCTCAGGTTGTGGGTTAACGTGAAAAAATTGGGATGGGGCGTAAATGTTGTTCCAATTTTTTTTTATTTTTTAATATTTACTTTCCAGAGAAGGTGGCCCTGAAGTGAGAACTGTGTATGAATAAAGTGTAAAGTGTACTATTCCGTCGTATGATGAAATCAGCGGTAATACATTTCCCGGGGAAATAAATTATACTAATAATAATACGAATTATTTTAATTATTATTTATTTGTGAGTTTTTTGAGTGTAAATATCACATAACATCAGCACGTATAAAAATAAATCGACATATTACTGTAATAAACTGAAGTGAACAGGGCCAGGGTAGTGAAACCTTTCACAAATAAAACCTCAACCTTTAATTAAGGACGTGGGGTATATAGTTCCCCAATGGACTTTGAAACGTTTCTCAAAACCTGAATTTTTTTCTTAAAATTTTAATTTTTTTTTTACTTTTTTCTAAAATCAACGAATGATTAATTTTATCAGATAATAAATTTTATTGAACAATTAAAACCATGAGAAAGTAGCTGGTTGGGGCACTGAGAACCCCACCTCCCTACAAACGTAACTTTTCTCCTCTCCTAGTACCGGCGGGCTATGCATGATTTTTCGTGCATCTAGGCCTTTGATTTCAATAAGGAATCAGGAAACAGCTATCTAAAGCGCTGATTGCTAGAATGCACCGAGTTATATTCAAAGGGAGGAGCCCACAAGTTACAAGAAGTACAACTACTCCCCAAACACATATTGATCGAAAAAGGCCCTGAAAACCTAAATTATCTGCATCACATGTCCTCGAAAAAGTGATAAAAAACTACACAGGTGTGCAACTCTTGTCTACAACCAACATGCAAGGAGTGTTCCGGAGTGCTATGCAAAAACTGTGCGAAGAAGTAGGAAAACAAAAACGGTTGCAGTATTTTTTATTATTCATTTTTTCCAATTTTTAAAACATATTTGTATTACTTATACGTCCCTTTTTTCAATTATTATAAGTTTTACACTTATTCGTTTTTTTAACTTTTATAATGAATTGTAACCATTTAACCGACGTTTTTATAAAAATACATATTTTTTTTCTCAAGATCATTCTTTTAATGATCCAACTATCTACATATCTAAAAGAACGTTTAAATAATTTGAATAAATTACTTGAATGTAATTAAAATAAAAAATGAGTATTTATGTTTAATTATAATGGCTGGGGTACTCAGTACCCCACCTCCCAGAAGATGGAAGTTTTTTCACCTCCTTACGTAAAGGTTAACTCCACACTTTGCTCCATATAGCGCCAATATTTTCGCTAATGTGATCCAATTCGAAGGAATCGAATTCAAAAGCAGAGACATTCCCAGAGATTGGTTAATCCGGTTTACTGTTCTTCGGGTACCCTAAACCGAAAACTCGATATTTCTCCTAAAGATTTGACCGATTGACGTATGGGCAGGATGCGAATCCAAAACCCATTTCCCGCCCAAATTCCATGTGTGCTGAAAATTCCAGATTCAATCATCACAATTTCGTTCCCGCCTTAGGCAAAAATAAGTTTTCTTTCGAGAATGTGTATTTCCCCCTTTCATTATAAACCACCCGAAGAAAAAATACAGGAAATGTTCGACTTTTATTCAGTTTATAATATAGTATAATTTCCGCCATGCTTTCGGTCGAAATAATAACACATATAGTTCGGAAATTCGATAAACACCATTCCAGGTCAACGGTTAAACCGAATTTGACTAACAGTTTGCTGTATTCAATATATTCCGTACCACACCCCCTTTTCACCCATTATAAAACTTATTTAATTAAATGATCAACTAAAATAATGATGTTATTTCGAAAATAATTTTAACTAACGTGTTGTTAATTTACAATATAACACGTTCCCGACCATTTTCGTGTAATTCTAAATTGTCAGTAAACTTGTTTGTAATTAGTTGAATACTTGGATGTAGATACTGACATGCTATAGAAGATAAATTAATAGCAATGTTTTTATAAATAATCAATTTTGGGTATTATTAGCCAAAAAAATCCTTGTTAGGGAAATTATTGTGTAGATACAGGAAAATCTCAATTAGAAATTGTTTAAAAGGAAGATACTGGTCCGGATGGAGGTACAAAAATTGCTCTTAAGTAGGGATAGCTGTTTATATGAGAGCTAACGTTTCGACCCATATTGCAGGCATTCTTCAAGGCTAAATATGCAAAATACAGACAAATAAAATCACGTGTGGTAAATAATTTAATTGTCTGTATTCTGCATATTTAGCCCTGAAGATGACCTGCCACGTGGGACTAAACGTTAGCTCTCCAATAAACAGTTCTCCCTACTGAACAATTATTTTTTTACCTAAATCCCGGACCATTTTCTTCCACATACATCTACAGCCCCGGTGGTAAGGGGTTAAGTCGGATTTTCTCAAGAGAAAGTCAGCTTTCAGATAACCGAAATCGTACCATTCTCGTAGTTTTTGGCTTAAAATGGAATTTTAATGTAAATAGTAACTCGTTTTCAAGCCAATGCCTTACTTAGCCCCTTATTAACTACGACAATAACTCGATTCCACTTACTTAAGTACAAGAAGCTCATTTTAGAGAAAATTAGACTTATTCACCGGGCCTGTCATTATAAATGATAAACTTTTATTGTTCAAGAAAAATATGAATTTTTTATATATTTCAAACCAATTCTTAATAAAGAATATGCCCACGATGGCGCGCATTATGAGCTCTGGCAGAAATATCAAGTCAAACACTTAATAAAGCAGTTATTGGAATTGGAAGCATGGATATATTAAAAATGGCGGAACAATTTAAAAGAGAAAATATGACATTTGAATGACGGCAATAACCCCACATAATTCCCAACAAGGGTACATATCATAATTGCTAAATTCCAAGCGTGCTCTGAAATTCTCCAGATGGATTAAGACCCACTTCTTCTTAGCTTTTTTTTATAAACCAATTTCGCTGGAAGCTGGTTAACTGATTAATGTCAGGAGTATATTTCGTCTTACGCTATATACACTGACAGGCTAAAAATTCCACCCACTTGATTTTTTCATGTTTTCATCTAAAAATATTTCTGATTTGCATTGGTCTATTTTTTTTTAAAGGAATAAATATGTATTTTCTTCGTTTGTTTTCAATTAGGAATATCAATATAGAGGATAATAGTCCTTAATCTTTAATTCAATGAAAGGACTGTAGATTCCATTGTTCACTTTCTATGGAACTAAAGTATTTATTCAGTGCTGTTTCTTGCAGCAAATTTCTTAGTTTCCGGCTTTTAATTTTTTTCAATTTTAAGTTTAAGAATGGATCTTCGTGCTGAGAATATTGTTAGTGGTGTGGCACTGTTAGATGATGGGCGTTCCATTAGATAAGCAGCTAATGCCACCGGAGTTCCCTAGGAAACTTTACGAGACGCCATAGAATACCCGGTTCTGGACGGCCTAGGGTAACAGAACTACAAGATGACCGTTTCTTGACTTTAAGAATTTTACAAAACCGGCACCTTACCTTTGTTCAAGCGGTTCATCAGCTCGATGACGTCCGAGATGTGCACATTTCTGAACGTACTGCTCGGAGAAGGTTAAATGAGCATGGATTAATGGCTTTTCCCCCAGTAAGAGAACCAGAGTTGACCAGAACTCCCAGAGTTACACGGCTTGCTTTTGCTCGAGAACACAGCCATTGGACTATGGACGAATGGAGTGCTGTACTTTTTACAGATGAATCGAAATTTGCTCTTCGATGTCCCGACGGGTGTAAATGGGTGTGGAGAAGAAGAAATGAAAGATATGCAGCCTGTAATTTTACCCAGAGCCAACCTTTTCAACGTGCAAAAGCCATTGGCATTCTTAATTGAAAACAAATAAAGAAAATGTATATTTATTCATTCGAAAAAATAGAACAATCCAAAGAAATCATATTTTTAGATGAAAGCATGAAAAAAACAAGTGGGTGGAATTGTTCGCATGTCAGTGTAAATGGGGATGAGGATTAGGATTAGGATCAGGTTGTGGGGCGATCAACCGCGGGGTTATTACGCCCCAAAAATTAAATGGGGATGATTAATACGGTAAGAAAATCCTTCGTGGAAGCACTCGGTACCATATTTGTCTTGAGAAGGACCGCGGATGTCAGTTATTGATCCAGAATTGAAGACTACATCTTAAGGATAAGTATGAGTGGCTTAGAAGAAATAAAAGTAACTTCATCGAGTTTGTTTTTCTCAGAGAGGATAAACATCTTGGAAATTCAAGCATTGAAAAGCAAAATTAATTTTAAGCCCTACCCTTACATGACATTATGACCTCTGAAAAAAAACACACGAATATATCAAATATTTAAAATCATTAAAAGTTTTCATTAAATTAATTATTGGCCCTCCTGTTAGTTAGATTAGAATATTTTAGCTCCACTCCAATGGCTTTTTCAGACAGTTAATTTTGCCTCTTTCTAAAGAAAATACCAATTGTAACTTCAAACAAATAATCATTTTTTCTACAGACCACAGCAGTAAATCTACTGTAACTTAATATGCACTATTACTCATATTTAATATTTAGGTACAAATTCAAATCGTTGAGAATGAAACGAACATTATAAAGAAAACAATAATAAAAAGGTTTATAATTTATTTTATTTTTGTATTAATAGTTATAATTTTTAAATATTTTTAATTTGAAGAGAAATGATTTGTCCAGGCTCGGGTTTATATTTTAAGTCATTGTAGCAATGCACATAGTTATACGTCGGTGTTTATTAAATGCATTGAAGGTTTATAAATGCAATCTTTTACCGAATTTCTCTGTACAGCATTTTATATACATGACAGTTATCAGGCCTATTTGGACATACGGAGTTGAGCTTTGGGGCTCTAAGCCATCCAATTCATCTCGTATCCAATCCTTGCAATCAAAAATCCTTCGTAAAATCCTCAATGCTCCTTATTATTTCACAAACAAACTCATCCATCATGATCTTAATATCCCATATGTTACTGATTTGGCCCAAACTAGATACCTATCCTTCCATGACAAGCTCCATACACACTTGAATCCGCTAATCTCTCAACTTGCTTCCCATACTATTCCTGATAATCCTCCGAGGCGTCTCAAAAGAAGATGGCCTCGAGACCATCTACTATAGAACTTTATTGAAGTGCTGCCGATGGGTGGTTTCTCCATGTCATATAGTAAATATTAGTAGATTTACTTATTGTAATATTTTTATAGTTGTAAATATCAATAAATTAAATAAAAAAAAAAAAAGTATTTTAGAAATGCACGTTTTCTTCAATTGATAATTCAAAATTCGGGATTTATATTTACTTAAAACCGGTTATAAAATGCGCGTTAAATATATACGGGATATAAGATTTTAAATTTCATGTTGCATGCATTACAATATCCTTTGTTTACAATACAGTATTTAGTTTTATGAATAATTACTATTACAGTTAGTCATTAATACGTATTGATATTTGTGTATTTTAATATTTATATGATATCAGATATTAATTTATTTGGGAATCTTCACAATACATGAATATTTAGTAAATATCAGAGGTAACTATTTCTATTAAACTATATTCTCTTTTTGGATATTTTACTTCTTGGCGTGTGGTTTAAGTAGGAGAGTCGGAATTCAAAACGTTCTGAATTAAAAACGTTCATTGGCCTTTCTGGTAATTGCCTTAATGGATATGTTTCTTAATTCAACACTAACCCCATCGATAATATTTAACAATTAATGGGCCGATGTTCAGCGATGTGCCTAATGATTAGATACGAAATATTACTTACAGGTAATATTGAGGTAACTCAAACAAAAACAAAAAAAAATAATATGGATAGATCTAATAAACCTATCTTGAGCCCAATGTTTCAATAGCTTAGTTATAAAGTTGGTTTTAAAAATCATAAATACCATGGAGGTTGTAAGGGTGTATTGATCCAAAGATTCAATCAATTATTTACAGATGTCAAGATTGTTTTCTATAGATGAGTTTAGAGATAACCATGGAATGTGACAATTTCGGGCCTCCTATATAATAGGCTTTCCCTGTAAGGAAAACGGAATATGCGCTAACCCGTATTTCTTAAAATTTTCCTTCGCATTATGCCATCCACCATTTATATTCCCTTAGAGCTAATCCATCGTACCATCTTCTTTTACCTTCTTGCTGCCTCTGTTTCATCCGATATCAGGGTATTCCATAACTTAATTTTCTCAACTCGAGCGAACTGGGAGACAGATAAGAGGCCGTACATTGAGTAGATCTCCTTGTTTGTTTTTAGGCAGAGAATTCCTTCTTCCAATTTAGGCCCTGACATCCGTCTCCGGATTTCCTTTCGAACCTATTGATTCGTAAGCGTCCATGTATCGCTGGAATGTGTAGCGACTAGCCCGAAAACGAATCTTGTATATTCTCAACTTGGTTATACAACTCCAAAATTAACATTTCAGAAGACCCGCTAGATAGTAATACTAATAATAATAATATAAGCTCTATTGACAGCCATTATTCTATCTCCTAACTCCTCATCGTCGAAAATATCCTCATTTAATTGTGCCCATTAAATTTCAAAAATATGGTTTTTACAGTAAACAATTAATTCCAATTTTAGATTCTTTTCTTTTAGTTTGTGTAAAGATTTTTATAAGGGAGCGGAATGGCTCAGTCGTAGAGCACTGAGTTGCCATACCAGAAATCCTGGTTCAAATCCCGCTTTAGGCCAAGACTCTGTTTGCAGCCGGAACTGGATCATATAGGATCTAGGACCCTCCTGGGGCTCACCCAACCTCTAAAAAAATATTATAAAAATAGGGTACCCAAAATAAGTGGGGAAAATCTGGCGGTTGAGCGTGACCTAGGACAAGTCACCTACTTGCAGAACCGTTGTCCATGAAGCAGTACAGTCTCTACCATGTACTGAACCCCAGACCCGTTCACGGGTTGTAGTGCTACAGGAAAAAAAAAGTTTTTATAAGATGAAAAAATATTTATAAGACTCTAGGTTTGTCAATGTGTAATTTACTCAAATTGAAGAGCTTACTTTACTTACTATTAACCACTTATTTTCAATCATTACCGAAACACTTATTTCTGACGTCATGCTAAGAATATATTGATATGAAGTTATTCAATTAAAAACAATATTTTTTATTCCTGTTTTAATTTTTTTTTTATATTTATCACGAAAAATCTGTCAGTTTTATTTAAAGATGAAATAACTGGAAGACGAGATAACTGTTGCATCCAATACTTTTTAAGAATATGTAAAACTACGTGGAATGAGTACGAATATAAACGAGATATTGAGTATTGTACATGGTAGGGATACGTGCGTGCTGTTTCTAGAACATCGGTTTTATAAGGACGTGATTTAGCAAGATTTTTACTAATTAACGGTTCACACTTTATAGGACTAGGGTGAATCTCCAGATCCCAGAAGTTTATAAAAAGTAATTACCCAATGCTTATATCACTGAAGAATATATCATTTTCACTATATTATTGCCAATATTAATTTTATACCAATAATATATTATTACCAAGGTACTAGTTTTACATAATAGAGATGAATAACAGATAATAGTGATACTCATAATTTAGGTGATACTCACGTTTACTATTATTCAGAAAATTCGTTATTAAAAACCAAGATTATCAATAGTTTTGTTTTTGGTTTAAATTTAATTGTGTTTAAATTATATCTTCTGTTTGGTATAAACCAACTGATACTAAATTAAACAAAGTAATTTAACTAAAATTAATTGATTAATTAATATAAAATACAAATATTAATTATTGCGCACATCCCAACCCATTATAAAATTATGCGGATGACAATTGACTTCTAGCATTCAACACTGATCCATATAGCATCCCATACTCTTCAATCCCATATCCTTGAAAAATGATGTCAAAACTGGGAGATTAAAATAAATTCCCACAAATTCCGTCAAATCATCTTTACCCTCCGTTGTAAACCAATGACTTCCTTTCCTAATGTATCGTTTAATAACATCCCACTGATTCCTGTAGATCATGCCCAGTACTTAGGACTGTACCTTGACAAAAGATTAACTTGGATTCCTCATTCTAGTCTGAAATGACAAGAAACAACTCGCCGTTTCAGGCTACTTCATCTCATAGACACCTCAATCATTAGAACCATCTACATATACTTAAGGAATAGAGCTTTGGGGCTCCACTAACCCATCGAACTCCTCTCGTATTCTATCCTTACAATCCAAAACTCTTCGTAAAATCCTCAATGCAAAGTAATCCATACAGAACTTAATGTCCCTTCGCTACTCATTTGGCTCGAATACGAACCAACTCGTTTCAAACCTAGCAACCTCTTCGATTCCTGATAATCCTCTGAGATGTCTGAAAAGAAGATGGTTTCGTAACCGTTAGCTGAATTATATATTTGAGTACTACCAATGGGAAGCTCCTCTACTTGTCTTCATGTATCAATCCTGCCATTTACTTGTATTGCTAAAATACATTTGTAAACTTCAATAAATAAATAAAAAAATTATTGCGTAGTTTATATTACGACATTGATTAAATAATAAACTTCAACTTATTATCGTTATTTAGCAGCTGGGTCGTCCCTCGCAACAGATGGAAATGAAGCCATGAAAGGAAATGGCAGATCTAACTAAACAGAATATTTTACTTTGGGCTGAAGTCAGCTAACACAGCCTCATGCAAATTTTCACTCCGACAGTCAACGCCTCTTATGAATATTATATGGATGTCTCCTAAATCCTAAATCCGTCCTTTGCTTTAATAGCTTCCAGACGATCCTGTTAACTGTACCTTGAGAAATAGCAATGGAAATGGAATGTTTTTATCATCCAACAAAGCAATGGCTAATGTCCTAAGCCCTTAGTCCCCTGATTTTAATAGATAAAATTTGACGTTTTTTAATATCCCCAGGTTCTTGAAACTCAGTCAATATATATATATATATATATATATATATATATATATATATATATATATATATATATATGTGTGTAGTAAGGTCCATAAGTTTCCGGTATGTCGTGCTTCCCCTCCTTCAAGCGTGCCGGGACCTGCACGCCTATGCAGGTCCATGCCTGCTCAAGCTTTTCAAGTTTTGAATCTCCGTTCAGATAAATATTGTTAAGGTCACCAAGAGAAAGACCGTAACATGGGACGCTAGAAGGACCTCCCTGAGGGTCAATATTTGCTTCTTGAACATAGAAGACATGAAGAACAGGAGATCGGAAGTGGCGTACTGGTCGCAAGGTCTCTCATCAAGGTGTAACGCTAAAGAAAGGAACACCAGTCGGGGAATGTACAACCACTATCTCAGTGGTTCGTCAGCTGCAACGTCATCCCATCGAGCTGCGAAGACTTCCGGAAGAATTAAAAGGATTTGTGGACGAATCATGTCGCGACCTTTCACCTGAAGAGAGCGAGGAAGTGAAGAACATGATTAACCGATAGAATGACGTTTTCGAGATCAGCCCAGGGCCACGGGGTAGAACGGATATCGTCCAGCACAGGATTGACACCGGGGATGCTAAGCCCATCCGACATGTCCCGCGGAGGATGCCGTTAGCCAAACGGGATAACGCCGAGATGATTATCAAGGAGATGGTGGTCATTGAGCCTTCGCGTAGCCCCTGGATGTCTCCTGTTGTATTGGTGAAGTGCGATCACCGACTGGCCAGTACCTCAAGATAAGCACCAAGTGAGAAGTTTCCTCGGGCTCTGCAACTACTAAAGGAGGTACTTTAAAGGATTTGCTAACATCGCAAAACCTCTTACCAGGCTTACCGAGAAAAAACGGATTTTCCATTAGGATCACGAGTATCAGGCGTCCTTAGAGGAGTTGAAGGATGAATTGAGTACTGCTTCTATTCTTTGCTATCCACGTCCCGAGGGCAAGTTCATACTCGACACAGATGACAGCAACACCGCTATTGGAAGCGTCCTCTCTCACCTCCAAGACGGAGAAGAAAGAGTTATTGGGTACATCAAGAAGACACTCTCAGCTCCGGAACACAACTACTGTGTCACAAGGAAAGAGCTTCTGGCACTAGTAATATCCATAAATATCTATACGGCAGAAGGTTCCTCCTGTGAACGGACCACGCGGCTCTATTGTGGTTGCTGCGATTCAAGTAACCAGAAGGACAAGTGGTGAGGTGGATTGAGTGCCTTCAAGAATATGACTTCGAATCTACTCATCGTTCTGGAACGAGTCACAGAAATGCGGATGCGCTCTCAAGGAGACCTTGTGATGAAGAATGAAGAACGAGAACGCATTGTTCTCGACAAGATGAGAAGCAGGCAACCGTCAGAATGACAAGAGGACAACAGTTGTAATCGACAGTAATCGGACAAAGAGATGTCAAAGAAACAGGACGAGGACACGGACTTAAAACACATGAAGCAATGGAAACTATCAGGGCAAAGAAGACCAAGCTGGCAGGATGTTGCTCCAATTTCGAAGAATGTAAAGGCGTACTGGGCCCCATGGGACTCCATTCTAGTGGACAACGG
Organism: Arma custos; assembly: GCA_037127475.1. Taxonomy (NCBI): domain Eukaryota; kingdom Metazoa; phylum Arthropoda; class Insecta; order Hemiptera; family Pentatomidae; genus Arma; species Arma custos. The sequence goes on along the minus strand of CM073761.1, from coordinate 89,286,124 downwards.
GCTGCTGAAACGGGAACTGGAGAACGCGAAAGGAGATCAGCACAGACTACAGCTCATTGTTCCTAAGAGTAAAGTGCCCGAAGTACTCAGGGAACTACATGACTGAGTATCTGGCGGCCACCTTGGAGTTCACTGTACATTGGAAAAGGTTCGTGAACGCTTTTAGTGGGCAAATCTTAAGGACGATGTGTTGGACTGGTGCAGGCGTTGTGCGACTTGTGCGGCTTCTAACGGACCCACAAGCAGAAAGAAGGCTCCTATGAAGAGGTACAACGTGGGAGCACCGTTTGAGAGAATAGCGATAGACATCGCTGAACCTTTCCCTGTGACGGACGAAGGTAAGCGACGACGTCATCTATAGGATCAGGAAGCAGCCCAAAGGAAAACCCAAGGTAGTACATTTCAATAGACTGGCCCCATACAAAGGATACCATGGCTCGACAGAAGATCAGCAGGTCAGGTACCTCAAAAACGTGGAGACAAATAATCACTCAGTTGCTCATACTAAGGTACCAGGTTCCCATAGTAACTCAGACAATCTACAGGGATATCTTCTCGTTACCAATGAACTATTCTCTGGCCCATTGCGTCGCCGAAGATCTGAGGACGTCTCGAGGGATTGTAACGGTCTTCAGGAAGAAGTTGGGCGGAACTGATGAGCTAGAACGCTAAAGGACCAAGTGCCTGGAAGGCACTCCACCACACGCACGGAGGCCGACATCTGTTTTACTTGGTTACCAAACGTGCCACTGAGCAGAAGCCAACATATGACGCACTGAGGCGAAGCCTCGACGACCTGCGGAGTAACTTTCTGAGCCTGCGTGTCACCAAGCTCGACATCCCGAAGTTGGGCTGTGGATACGACGGCCTGGAGTGGAAGGTTGTCAGGGACATGATTGAACAGACATCTACTAACTCTGGAGTCGCCATATTGGTGTCCACGTTCAACCCCTGGAAAGAAAAAGCTTCTCCACCGGTAGAAGCTCATAACTGCCCGATTTCTCCGGACTATGCTCTGGGGCAGAGCAATTTTAAGGAGAGGGTAGAGTTACGGTCACAGACAGAAAGGCGGGCGGAAGGGATTAATGTCTTAAGCCCATCGGCGGAAGATATTAAGAAGAACCATCTCGAAAAATTGAACCGCCTCCCCCACTCCCGTTCTTTCTAGAAATATCGGCCTTGCCTATTTAAATACCCCCTCGGCGGCAAGTCAGTCAGTCAGTGGTAAACCGGCCAGTCTAATAAGTGTATCAGTGAACTGTGACCGTCTTGTGAGTTTAATAAACCGTTGCTGTTTATTACTGTGTGTCAGTTTATTATAGTTGGAGATTCTTACGGTCGGTGGACTTTAATTAGGGAACTGTAAGTGTTAATTTGTAGTTATAAGCTCTAACGTAAATTTATTGTGTTTGTACAAATTTATGTAAATAGTTAAGCTATTTCGTAGTAGTAATATCTTATATTATTTTAGAAACTAAATAGTCCTAAGTTATAATAAATATTTAGAATATTGTTATTGTAAATTTATATTAGTTTAATAATTTAATTGTTTGTAACTTCAATGTATTCTTTTTGTCACTTTGTTAATAAATATTAGTATCTTGAATTTATGAGTAGTTTAATTCATTTTAACACCCATTAGCCCCCGTAAAAATATTATTGTTATTACTCAAGATTAAATTGGGTGGAAAGAGTAACTTTATATCATTCATGGAATTGGAGGTGGTAAGAGAAACAAAAGCAAGAATTCCTAATCGATATTTTTTCTATAAAGTAATGATTAGTGATGGGATGTTCATTTAAAAGCAGGAAAGTAAAGTTAATATTGGACCTGGAAAGGTTTAAGGGAAACCGTGACACTGACTAAAGTTTTAGTACTCCTCACATTTTCCTAGTTTTTGTTTATACCTTTCATTCAATTATGTCCTTGGTTGGGTATATCTAATAAGGCAGTAATGAGTTTTCCCTAAAGCCTAACGAAACCAGTGTTTCTAGTATTTAAAACTTGAAATAAAACGAATTGTTAAAGGAGTTATTTTTCTCTTGGCAGCACCAGAGAAATCCATATATTCCAGAAAACACGATTTTTATGTAGTGATTTAATTTTGCTTCGAGCATAACTAGTAAATAATGAATGTTATTCCTATTTATAGTAGATTCTCTACTTTTCTGGGGATTTACATTTTGGAAATAAAAAGTAGAAGTTCGGTTTTGATTCTTTAATTACTAACAAGTTGATGAGGTTTCTGACTAATGAGGATGCATTGAGAGTTGATCAAAGATCTCACTCTGAAATAATTGAGATATCGCTGTTTATAAAAAATATATATAACCACCTCAAATTATTTAGATCATTAAAACACCCGCAAAAAGTAATTATGAACAAAATTCAGTTTTGGGAACAGATAACCAAGTATATTTTATTTATTTATCACATGGTTAACCAAATTATAAATTAATGTAGGAATGTTATAATTTGCATAAATGTACAATATATCAAAAAATAAATTAAATAAAAATAATAATACAGCGAATGGTAAGGCTATTAATTTTAAAATACTAGTATATTAGGTAATAATAGGTAAAGTACTTATGTATTTCATACATATTAAAATATCGTTAATCAAGGTTTGTTCATTAATTATTTTAATTTTTGTTGGCACTAGTTAACTGTTACGGCGCTATGTGATATCCAGCCATCAAGACTGATTGGTAATGCGGTATAGCCGGTTTTGCGCCTGCACACCTTACATTCACATACGAATAAGTGAATTCGTGAAATAGTGAATAAGTGAATTCACATTACTTATATTTCATTTTATTTTTTTATATTAATTGTTATATTTTTAAATATTTTTATTTTTTAAGAGAAAAGATATGCCCAGGGCGGGGATTCAAACCCGGGTCACCCACATTCTCGTTATGGTACTCTATCAACTGAGCTATCCTGGTTCGTACCTCGGCCAGGCATATCCATTCTCTTCACTGATCCCATATCCCCGTGTTCTCGCAATTTGCGATGTATACAAGGGGAAGAATGTTCATTGAACATTACTTTAATTAGGATCTTGTTGAGTTCGAATACCGACCCTAGGTATATCTTTTCTCTTCAAAAATAAAAATATATTACATATAGAATGATTTCTTAAAGCATATAACATATGTTAGTATTAACATATTTTATTTTAACACTAATATGTTGAATAGAAATTTTGACAAGGAATTTTCAACATTAATATGATACGTATAATATATATATATATATATATATATATATATATATATATATATATATATATATATATATAGTATATATAATATACTATATATATTACTATAATATATATATGTATATATATATATATATTATAGTAATAATTGTTAGTGGACCGTATGAATGTCAAGAAGAAAATGGTCCAGAAAGAAGTGATAAAATGATTGCATAAATAGAGATACTATTTAATAGAACCGTAAATATCGATCCACATTGCAGGTCATGTTGAGGGTTTAGTGGTCACAAGTTTGGAAGTGAATAATTCATCCCATATAATATTTATATTGTTGAGTAATATTATAAATTGGTATGTCAGTCATGTAGAAAAAAATCTACTGTATAGAAAGCTTAATAGCATAAATATAAAGCATTTATTTTTATTTTGAAGATAAAAGCTTTCTCCCGGCCCGGATTCGAACCCGGGTCGTCCATGTCTCTAGCGCTGTGCTGTACCCAACTGAGCTACCCTGGCTCGTAACAAGACCCAGGTTTTGTTTAAATTATCACCATCATAAGAATATTAAATATAAAACAAATTATAATAAAGCATTTATATTTTAGCAGCTCAATAGATTTTACAATTATTTAAATTACAATATAGATTTGCAATGTAATACCATGCAATTAATTTATTTACGAGCAATGCGATTTAATTTTGAAATAATCTTAGTCCTTTAATGTATTTTTTTAAATAATTAAAGTATACATTGGAGTCTCGAACCTTATTTTTACACGACGAAACATCGTTCACCACGAAATTGGTTGAGAACATACTCCATCATTGAAGACAAAATATTGGGATAGCCGCCTGGCCTGTGGTAATCCTATCCGGTGCAAACAGGATCTAGAAATGACTTCCCTGAGTTATGGTTGGGAGCTGGTGTAACCATATTTATTTTGCTAGCAGGCCTTCGGACCAACCACTCTCCCATACTTAGGCTTCAAATAGAACTTTTTCCAGGCAAATTTGTCTGCGCTTAGTTTATATCAGGCAGGGGAACTTGGAAGTAGAGATGGAAAACCAACATCAAAGAATGTACTGAAGTTAGACATAATTACAATAGGAACACCAATCATATATTGTTAGTCATCAAGGTTTTGTTCCCCGAAACGTTAAAGATGTTTTTAATACATTTCATTTAATAATAAAGAATTATTGATTTCATGGAAGTCAATTTCACAGACACAAACAATTAATAAGAATATAACTATCGATGAATGTGGAAAATAAGTAACAAGTACATCATGTATATAATACATAATGTACTTATTACTTATAATAATCATATATTATTTAAATCAAGCCACAGGAGAGGTACCGCTGGCTGGTAAAGTTCTTATTCATGCCTTTCATGTCATTCCATATTTTACTATCAGGCAATCTGCTGGTTGTCAACTATTTGTATTTGACAGGTGTGGTTAAAAATATAAAGGGAAATAAATCTTCAATGATAATAGTTGATCTTGATTATGTATGCGGAAGAAAATCTTTTATTATTTAATGCTCGATATAGGCTTGTTATTAGGAGATTCTCTTTACAAATGGCTTATATAATATATGTGTGTGTATATATGTATATATATATATATATATATATATATATATATATATATATATATATATGTAGAATAGAATAGAATAGAAAATTAATTTTATTCTGGGACCGGGTCCCTTAAGAATAACAGAAATGCACAATATTAAACAAATATATATTTGGCCAAAGGACTACATTATTAGAATAAAACTATATTTACATGATATCTTCATGATAGAAAAATAAGTGAATAAATAATAGATTCTAATAATACATAGAATTATGTCATTATGAGTGAGCAATATTTACAGTAATTCATCAATCGATTAAGTTGAATATATAGCATCTATAAATTATTTATTGATTATAGAGAATCTGTTTGGGAATTGAGAAGATATAGGAAAAGTTTGGATTTAAATGAGGTTAAAGAGGACGCATGACGGATATCAGAATGGGAGTGAGTGCCAAAGAGGGATGAGAACGGGTGAGAAAGGAACGCTCAAAAGTTTTGGTTCTTTGGGAACGGATATAAATATCGGAAGGGCGAGATCTTGTGCCCTGGGATTGGATAGACGATTTGAATTGTAGGAGAATATAGATATAAGATGGATGTCGTGAATTCATGGTTTGATATAAGTAAGAACCTAGGAAATAGAGTATACGGATAGAAGGGAGAAGCCACTTTAACTCGACGTAAAGGTGGGACCCATGAAACCTCCTATCACTTATATATACATAAAAATAAGAGTAAATTGTGATCCTAGGTACACCAGTATACATCATCATCACCAGTGGCACAACGACCCAATTATTGAGTCAAGGCCCCCTCAAGCAGCTTTTGCCATCCCTCTTGTGCAGCCGCGTTCCAATTCCGTACGCCCTGCAGACTGCTAGAATCCCTCGCGACTCCTTCTTCCCATAGCAGTTTCGGTCTCCCGTTGCTTCTCGACCCATATATTCGGTCATTATCTTTTTAGGAACGGTTAGTTTTATTGTATCAGGTAGGAGAACTTGAATATAGAGACATATAAGAACCATTATCCACTAAATTGAAAAGCCAAAACGAGATTCGAAACAAAGAAATCCGTTTCTTAGTTCGTAATTGGCAATAAAGTAGACAAATAAAAATTTATGGTTCAAAATATTCTAGTAATTGGTGTGAAGAACTTATTACTCGATTAAAGGAACCATCATTTTATTTATTTGTTTGAAGATGAAATTCAAATAAATCCAGTTGAAAAAATGAAAAAAATTATTTGTTTTTTAAATCTTGCACCACAACTCATGAAGTACCTTGGTTTCAGTACGTGGTAGAGACTGTACTGTTTCTTGAACAATGGTTGGAGGGACGTAATTTGTCCTTGATCACGCTCAACCGCCTTGCTGTTCAGGCTGGGTGAGCCTGATCTCTGATCCCAAATATTCCATCCCCGGTTGTTAAAATAGCGAATAAATTCCGCTCGGCAACTCAGCGCTCTACAGATGAGCTTTTCCACTCCGTTATTTAATTTGCATTAATAATAATTATAGCATTACAGCAAATAATGATTTCTATAAAGTAATAACCAGCAACCTATAATTTTATTTTTCTTTAGACACTAGAGACATAGAGATAAAGATCTGTAGTTTTGCTATGTAAAATCCTCAAGAAAACCATCCAGTCACTTTTGAAAGTGTACACTATTATTCTATATCAAACTTGGTCAATATTAATAGTGTGCTTATAGCAGTATATCCAAGGCGATTACAGCTCATAATTCAGTAATGTTATATAATTTTTAAATCATTGTCAAATAAAATGTTTGTTTTAGTGAATAATAATCCTAAGGAGAAATATCACTTTAAAAATATGCAGTTTGACTTGCTTGCTAACTTCACGTTTACCTACAATGGTGTTACATATCTGGTAATATACCTCATTTGCTATCCTTATTCTGCTTGAAATTTCCTGGTCTATCTTTTCCATCTTGCTAATAACTGTCCCTGAGTAAGCATACTAGTTAGTATTTTCCAATATTTCTCCTCCACAATAAAACTCTCATTTCTGGCCTATACCCTGGAAACAATGAGTAATTTGTAACTATTTATCTTCAAGCCTTTCCGCAAATGCTCCTCCTGCCATCCAGTTATCGCTTGTTGCAGTTTCTCTTTTGTATCAGCAAGTAGCACAATCTCATCTGCGAATAATTAGCATTTTGTGAGAATTGCCCTGAGATCCCATTTTCCTATCGTTGTCCAGGGTGTCCTTCTTTTACAAATCTTATGGATCTCATCCATCAGAATTACGAAGAGGAGGGAGTTCAAGCTATCTCCCTGTTTTAGATTCCATCCTTAATTTATTAAATTCTCCAAATGCAATCAAGTGTAAAATTTTCATTTATGAATAGCAATATAAAATTTAATGAGAAAACGCTAACATTATATTGATGTATAATACTATCAAATATTTTATTGCCACTCATAGTCATTCGTAAACATTGAAAAGTCATAATTATATGCACGTATTAATTTGTTTGTTGGAAATTTTGTAGTTTAATATTCGTTCGAGGCTTATATTTAATCATATATTTATGATGAAAACAATAAGTCTTGTTAGATATTACATATTTTTTATATTATCGTATGATGATTTATTCAATTTTTTAACTGATTTGTTTCCCAAAATCATTCATCCATTACAAATTTTATATTTTCATATAATATATAATCAATTATATGATTACATGGCAATAAATTTCAAGGTTCAGTAAATTATTGAGGTATAAGAGACAAAAATCAAATATAAAAAGCACAAAGCTAATATTGTTTCTCTATCATATCGAGATCATAAAAATACCAGGCCTTTCAAAATTTTCAACTCGTAACATCAATAAAACCGATATTTGGCGTAAACCCAAAGGCTGTCGCCTGCTTAAATCTCTTGGCTAGCAAATACAAATGGTAATAGAATTTTATCTTTTGGTCCTCCATAAACTATCGACTACGATATAACTTACGTTTTTCACGGTTCGAATAGTTTCTAAAGAATAACATTTAGAACATTAGAGTTAAAACATTATAATTTAATCAAGGACAATGTGGTACTTAATCTTTAATTGAACACAACAAGAGTAATAATAATAATAATATCAATTTGAGAAATCATACAAATGCCATTTGGCACATATTGTATTTTTGGTGTTCTTCGGAAAACCTCCCCTAGGGGATTCTCTTGAAAGCGTGTATAGAGAAACCTCTTATTGAAGGCACGCCTAGCGTGGTTCATTTCACTGTAGCAGATCCCTGCTCCAGAGACGTTTCAGTCTCCATGTCGAATTATGTGGTAATGTGTCTGTCAGTAAAGATTGTACCAGTAAGTTTGGATGCCCAGCAAGTGAGTCATGAAATTTTTTGTAGTTTTTCTTGATTGTGTCAGTCTCGAATTGTATTTTGAGAACTTTGTGTAATGTTTTATTAGCAATGTAAAAGAGACTATGTGTAATATAACGAAGCAATTTCGATTGAAAAATTTGAATGGTCTGTATGTGGGATTTTTTGCATGACCCCCACACATACGAACCGTAGGTCCATATTGGTTTAAGTAGCATGTTGTATATTATAATTTTGTTTGTTAGTGATAGTTTATTTTTGTGAAGTATTCGTCTTAGAAGTGGGAGTCGGTGATTCAATTTTTTTTTCAAATTAGTTACTTGTGATTTCCAAGTCAGTCTTCTGTCCATGGTATTGATTGCCTTGAAGGGCTAGCGAGCATATATTTTTTCTTTTCCTGATTCACTTGAAGACCCATTCGCCGTCCAGTATTCTCCAAAGCTAGGAACGCTTGCTGTAAATCCCTCTGTGTTCTTCCGACTATATTTAAGTCATCTGCTTAGGACCATTATTTGGATGGACTTAGTCTAAATCGTACGAGTAACATGTAATCCTGAGTCTCTTATTACTTTTTCAAGAGCGAAATTGAATAAAAGGCCCATCCCCTTGTCTTAGACCCCTAGTTGTCTTGAATACTTCAGACAAGTCATTCTGGATCTTGACCTGGTATTAATTATAATTTAGTTATGATATAGGTTTTTACTGGACTAGTAATTGATGATATTTAACTAAGAAGTAAAAAAAACATTCTCCAGTCATAATTATTTATTTTAATTATTGATGATATTTAACTAAGAAGTAAAAAAACCATTCTCCAGTCATAATTATTTATTTTCTCGCTTTCTACAAAGACGTTTTGACCCCTTGGGTCATTATCAATTCTTTAATTGTCTATCTTGATTTATACCATTTTTCTGCAATTCACCATATAATTTTACTAATATCAACAACATAAATTATTGACAATTAAATTAAAAATGTCCTAAAAAAACCGAAAATTTAAGTATAGATACCTCATATGGACGTCAATAATATAAATTTTTTTTGGAGATATATTCTTCTCCATGGTCATTTTTCACTCTGCCTTATACTTTGGACTTCCCCTATTCATAAAAACACCTTGATATTGCCTTGAAGAAATTAAAATTGTAAATCTATAGGAGTTTATTTAAATTATGCTATATATTATTTATTTTTAATATTTTATGTTTGAAATTTTTTTTTTTGGGAGTATTAGAAATAATATGAATATGATAAAATAATATGTGAAGTTGTGTGTTACAGGTTATGTTATGGTTATCTATAGTGTAGGCTATTCTTTGTTTATTTCTTCTTTAATTTTAATAAAATAGACGAATACAGTTTACTGACCTCTCCAGACTCCTATAGATTTACAATTTTAATTTCTTCAAGGCAATATCAAGGTGTTTTTATGAATAGGGGAAGTCCAAAGTATAAGGCAGAGTGAAAAATGACCATGGAGAAGAATATATCTCCAAAAAAAATTTATATTATTGACGTCCATATGAGGTATCTATACTTAAATTTTCGTTTTTTTTTAGGACATTTTTAATTTAATTGTTAATAATTTATGTTGTTGTTGATATTAGTAAAATTATATGGTGAATTGCAGAAAAATGGTATAACTCAAGATAGACAATTAAAGAATTGATAATGACCCAAGGGGTCGAAACGTCTTTGTAGAAAGCGAGAAAATAAATAATTATGACTGGAGAATGTTTTTTTTTACTTCTTAGTTAAATATTATAATTTAGTGTAATACAAATTATTTATAATAATTGTAATTTGTCACGAATAAAGTGACTACGTGTATTGAGAATATTACAATTTTCTTTTTAATTTAAAGATAAATATACACATATAAAGTATGAGTGTCATTTTTACCATTAACCTAATTAAGAACATTCGTAGGGTACAAATAATTTTTAATTGGTTAGCAGCCCGGTAAATTAAACTGTTTTTTTTTTTCTCCCCCCTCCCTCAGTTCCTGACACCTACCCAGTCCTTACCTGTATGCTAGTGCCATGATTAATTTTGCAGGACGACCAGGAAATAAATATTTACTGACTTAGGAGGAGATCAAACCCCCACCATTCCCAACTAGGCTCTCTGGGAACTTGTCTAAAGGCGAATATCTAATGAGTTCCCCGCTGGGTTAGTACTAATAGATTTTTTATGAGATCCATACTTACAGATTCTATAAAATATCCAGAGTAATCAGTAAAGTCCAAGTCCAGCATATCCTCCGAACTAATTATTCTCCTTTCAATATTCACAACAACAGGATATGAGGTTTTGAGCAACGAACATTAATCACAAAGAAAATTGAGGTTTCGGAGTTCTTTTCACAACATTAAAATAAAAAGTGATGATTACTTAGCATTAAAAATTAAGACTCATGCCGCTTCTATATATTAGTCCTGTATTATAAATTTTTCTGCATTTTGAAATTCGAGTGGTATAGCCTACAGAATAATATATTTCAACCAAATCACTTTTATTAAATTTCGTTGTCCTTATAGTTTCATAAATAAAACACCAATACACCAATGCACTGTTGCATTTTTTGCAATTAATTAATTTTTTAATTCTCATAATCGCACTTAACAATTAATAATTTGCATAAAAATAATTGGAGCACGTACATTTTTTACAATAATATAAATTTACATTTATACTTTAAATACAAGCAAACAATAAATATTTATTTTTGATTTTTTTTTTTTACCTGTACCACTAAAACCCGTGAAGGGTCTGGGGTTCAGTACATGGTAGAGACAGTACTGTTTCATGGATAACGGTTGTGCAGGGAGGTGATTTGTCCTAGATCACGCTTAACCGCCAGATTGCGTCTTTATTTTGGATACAGAGGCTGGGTGAGCCCCAGTAGAGTCCTATAGCCAACTCCAGCCGCTAACACACTAAATAAAAGTCAGCACTATCCTCTCCTTATTTATATTAATGTTTGTTAACCATTACGATATTATGTTAAAATATAATTTATAATCAATAAGTACTCATTATTCTGATGATTAAAGATGGCAAAATACTAAATTAATACACTTGGAGTAATTAATCCTTAAAGGTAGAAATTTGAGCTATAATACCCAAGAAATAATCTGTTTCACCAAATAATTCTCATTCCGTCATAAGTAAAACATACCACGAAGGAATAATTTATTTCTATTAAAGCCAAAATTCTTTATTTCTCATTATCATTCTTGATGCTTCATAATATTCATCTTAAAAAATTGAATCACGTAATTTTTTTAAATATTATAAATTTTCGTTTTTAATTTAAATACATATGCTAACTAAAATATTTTTAAATTTAAACTAGATAGAAATTTGAGGGATAAAACCTAAGAAATAACGTGTTCCTCCCAAAAAATCCTCATCGTGTTATTAATTAAACATCCATACCGTTGTGTTGCTCTGCCGAAGTAGTACCAGGTTCAAATCCGATTGTTGCTGATTTTACCTAATCTGTGAACACCTGCGGATGGTTCCTTTGGGATCTGAGACCACCCTGGGAGTCACCGAGCTTCTACAAAAAGGATAATCATTCTACAGGGGGGAACCTGGCTGTTGAGCGTGATCTACGACAAATTAACTCCTTGCACAACCGTTATCCAAGAAACAGTATAGTCTCTACCAGGTATTGAACCCAAGACCCTTCATTGTCTGATTTTTACATGTTTTTATAAGTTTTCGTTTATAGTTTAGTTATAATGTATGTTTCTGAAACACAAATACATAAAACTACAATAGGTGTAATGAGTACTTAAGGATAGAAATTAATTAATTAACACCAAGGGCACGATATAAATTGATTGCATGACAATAAACACAGTTTGCAGATCAACTGAAATTAATACAAGATTCACCAGTGACATGGAAACACCAATAGAGGGCGACAGCTTAATCTGTTAATTAGAAATCGATTGTGGTTAATTGGCAAGCCGCAGCTACTGAAAGAGGGTGTAATTGGGAGAAATATAATTTCAACGGGAAACACTTGAATCGAGAACTCCACTTAAACGAATTATAACGAGAACACAGGGTGCGTTGAATATAAACAAATGGAACTAAGCACGAAAAAGTCAATAATAAATTTTCACTGAGCTGTTGTTAATTCTCAACTGAGGTAATACATAAATGACAATCCATTTAATATATGTGATTTATTTTTCATTTGAATGAAAAATTAACACTTGATACAATGCTAGACTTTAATGATATTTGTTTTCAATAATTTAAAAACCAATTTTTAATTTTTTTTTTAAATGAACATGTCTCTTAAATTCAGGTTACAATAGTTCTCACTATATACTATCTCATTTAAACTAAATTAAAATACGAAAGTGTTTTTTTTATTTCGATAAAATCAAAATTATATATGTATATAAATCAACATAAAGTCAATATAAAATACACGACATCAGAATCAAGATAAAATTCCATTTTCTTATTCGTTTGTATTTATCGATATTTCATATTTTATCAGGAGGTTATTAAAATATCTAGATTTTTTCACACAATTGTTATAAGATGTTATTAAAACAACCCAAATTTCATATAGAGCACACGATTATGCACCATTTTCTATAAAAATTAGAATTATCATTTAAACTTTGTAGAGATTTCATAAATTATTTAAAAAAAAGAATCAGCTGCAAAAATAAATAATGACGTATTTAGATTCATTAAAGCAACAAAAAATACTATTATTTAAAGTAAAATCGAAGTCTATCCATTCTAAAATACGAAATGACAATCATACTTCCTTAATGGTAGTTAGCGTTAATGCCCTAAAAATAACTAAAATGTTGAATTTTAGTTGGTAAATTAATGTTACCAATTGAAGATTGAATATCAAGGAATTAATTCTCTTTTATCCAATATACATTTTTTTTTTATCCAGAAAAGTATCTCAATCAAGAGTTGTATGTTGAACGTCTTGGTGGTGGGGTGCTGTCTCATGTTTGGAGCCTGTTTGGGCTGTTGATCGTTGGGATATATTGCACCTTTTTCTTCGAGATCTGATTCACATAACCCCTTTTTTGTTTTTTGGTGTCTTGATAATGCCTGAATAGGCGAAACGTCGACTGGTAAGTGGGTGTATTTTTGAAACATAAGGCTTTGCATTGTGGTTTTTCCCAATTGCATTATAATATCTCAATCAAATACAATATTTTTACTTTATTTTTTATAATTTTACTTTATTTTCAAGGTGGGAATTAAACTCGAAATAATTGTCTCACTGCCAAAAATAAAATCTCACCTTGTAAATTTAATATTTAAAAAATCCAATAAAACGAATGACATTTCGAAAGTAGAGAGGGTAATATCAGAATAATTTGTATAACAAAATAACTTGCTACTGAAAAGCTGGAGTAAAAACAATATAAATGAATATATATCAGTTAATTTAAAAAAATAAATTACATATAGACTCATCAACAGAAGGTGAATCAAATAAATAATGTTAAGTGCATTTAAATATTTTTACTTATATATTTCCAGCATTAATTGTTCTAAGATAATTATGTTTTATTTTATTATACATTTTATTATTTTATCATGTTTTTTCATTTAATTTTTATTAATAAAATTAATGGGTTATGAAGGGAGGTGAATTGTATAATTTTCATTTCAATCGATATATAAAAAGTATTCCAGTGACTATGCCAATGTAATGATCTATTACTGTAATGAACAAAAATGTCTGTTTGGTCTGCAAAAGTGAATAAATTTGTGGTGTCTCCCGTGATAATCATAAATTGAACTCTCTCACAGTATTCACTCACACTAAAACACCCAGAACTGGACAAACAGATGAGCAACTACTGTCATTGCTTATGGTTTATTTATCAGGTGATTGAAACCTGTAAAACCTGTAATAGTTTTAAACACGCTAAACTTTTTACAGTCAGTCTTAATGTAGTAAATAAATAATAAATCTTAAACCTTTGATATCTATTTAATAAATGAGTTTGAGATATATGTTAATATGAAGTTTTTTTATTATTTTGTGTTAAAGAACACATACCTAAAATAGTGCAGTGCAATTCAAACACCCTATATCCGTCTTAAACTATATATATATATATATATATATATATATATATATAAAATTTACATTAGTGAATTATTGCTGCAGAAAGCTAAAGAGACTAGGGTCAAAGATAAATCATTGTCCCAGGCAGGGACAAGCCCTTCGAACAGCCATTGGTTTTTAGCCTAGATCAGACTTTAACCGTGAAGAAGAGGCAACGGGGGACTAAAACACGTGACCAGAAACTTGTGCACAGTCTGTGGCCCAACCCCATCCCTTTAAGGGCGCAAAAAAACACCCGACATGATCTTCAGTTTCGTACTTTCTCGCTCGGGTTTCAACTTTCCTGAATAAAAAATATTCAGTATAAATATTGATGTAGAATTCGTTAGAGTTCCAGACACATTACGCCAAAAATTAGCAAAAGTAAATATGAGGTTCGTAATGAAATGAAAAAATCAAAATTTTTACATCTAAACTTGAGTGGATTTGATAATTTCCTAAAATATATTAAAATACAAAAGTTTTCCCCGATTAAGAGAATAGTATTGTATTATATTGTTAAGAATCAAAATATTTCCATAAAATAAAATGTTGTTTACATGGGAAATAAGAAAGAAAAACTGTTTAAGGAAAACCATTACAACTCATGGGTTCAGTACGAGATTGACTATACACTGTTTCTTGGAAAACGCTTTTTTTTCCGAGAGGTCAATGATACATAATATGATAATATTAGTAAAGAGAAGTAGAGAACCTTACCTGTGGTAATACTCAAAAAAACAAATTCAACATAGAAGATCTCAAGGCTATCTTCTTTTCAGACGCCTCGGAGGATTATCGGGAATCGAGTAGCCATGTTTGGAACTAGTGGGTTGGACTAGAAATAAAGATAGTCATGACTGGTCGTCGTGATCGGGCCAAATAAGCAACAAATGGGACATTGAAGTCATTATGAATGATTGTATTCATCCATACGAAGTTAGGAGCATTAAGAATTATAGGAAGGATTTTGGAGTTTAATGAATGGATACGAGAGGAATTCGATGGCTTAGTTCCGAGTAACCCCCTAATGTCTACCCCAGAAATTATTTTAATTTAACACCTTATATGAAAATTAATTATTTGATATAATAATAGTTATGAGATAATATACTCCAGAATACTATCAAAGTATTTCGTTGTTTGTTATCTGTTAATATAAGTTTAAACTTAATTTAATAAATAACTGTATAAATATATCTGTTCTTTTTATATACATATAAAAAAACCCATGTAGGGTAATGGGTTAAGTACGTGGTAGAGACTTGTACTGTTTCTAGGACATATCCTAGGTCTTGCTCCACCACAAGGTTTTACTCCAATTAAGAGTACCCACTTTATAGAGACTGAGTCCATCCCCCCAGAAGGGTCTCCATATCCCAAAAGATATATCCCCAGTTGCGAAAAGATAAAGTGTATTACTTTTTACAGTGGGGTTTGAACCCGGGACCTCAGGCACGGCTGCTTAGAGCTCTACCACTGAGCTACCTCGCTCCCTATATACATATAAGATAGAAACAATTTTAATTTAAGTTGTATGTTTGACGAGTCACCACTAACAGGCACTCAAATTCGCCCTGAAGAGGGCAAGCCGAAACGTTGCGACGAATAAAAAAAGCTTCACTTATTTTGTGTTATCATTAACTTCACCCCTGACCAATTCAATCCATCATTAATTTTGATTTAACATCATCCACGAAAATTTAGTATCATAAAATTTTTTTATTAGCTAATATAATCAATCCAGAAGGCCAATAAAATATTTCTTAATATAATAAATTAAAACGAAACAATACATTTACAGCTCTAAATATCGTTCTGATGTCATCATACAGCATTATTGCTTTCTAAAGAAGTATTGAATCAAGAAAAATTTAGAATCCGGTTAAAAAAAAAATAATAATATACGTTTTATGATCACCGGAGTATAAGGAATCAAATATCGCCAAATTCCATGTGAGTCGGTGTGTTGTGATAAGTCTATTCAGGAAAAAAATTAAATTCCAGACGAATTCATCGAAAATGCAATTAACATATACTTATTTATTTATAATGTCATTCAATGATATATAAATATATATTTTTTTTCCCTTTGAGTTGGGTCTACAGACCTTGTAGATCTTTGGCAGCCTATACCAGCCTTCTCCACCTCCGTCTATCCTGGACCACTGATTTCCAGTCTGCTATATGAAGCTCCGCAGCATCTTTGTTAACCCTGTCTATCCATCTGGTCTTTGGCGTCCCACGTGGTCTCTTGCCAACTATTGCATAGGCATTCATAGTGGTGTAGAGGCGTCATGACGGATTACTTCGAACTACGTGCCCCGCCCATCTTAACCTTCTTGCTTTCATATCCTGAGATATCGCCTGACCATTTTTTTTAAGCAATTCCTTATTGATCCTTCTCCTCCAAGAGTGTAGACTCTCATCCCATACCGCTCCGGTTATCGTACAAAGGATTTTCCTTTCACATCCTTCTATTCTGCTTTCCAGTGAGATCCAACGTATCTGTAACACGCAACCCGTAAGCCGATTTGATCTGCTTCTCTCATCAGCGTCTTAGCGAGTCTCTCGATATCCTTTTCATTACTTCCGGGGATTGCTATATCATCAATTTACAAGATTTTTATGCTCTACCCCGGCGTGCACACCACCATTCACTCATGATGTTCTTAATATCTTTTCAAGGGCTATGTTGAATAGTAAAGGTGAGAGTCTATCTCCCTGCTATAGGCCGGTTCCAACTTCAAAAGCCTCAGACACATGTCCCTATATCAGGACTCTGCATCAGGGATTGTCTGCACACGCCTTAGTCAATCTCACCAATTTTTCTGGGGGAAATACCCTTTGCTGGGGGGAATACCCAGCTCAGTCATGATTTTCCATCGACAGCTTCTCCCGTCGACGGAATTATATGCAGCTTAGGAATCGAAAAATTAGGCGTGTACATCCTGCTATACTTCCCATCGTTTTTCGAGTACCTGTTTCATTATGAATTCTAGTCTACTCCTCCTCCTTCTGAATCCTGCTTGCTTGTCACCTGCTGTGCTTTCATAATACGGATATATCCGATTATACAATATGTTGGTCATTATCTTATAGGCGACAGGAAGGAACGCTGTGCCTCTGTAATTCCCACACTCGTACATGGACCCCTTCTTTAGGATAGGGCATATTAGACCTGTTTTCCAGGCCCTGGTATCTTATCTTTATCCCATATCTTCTGGATTTTATATATATGTATATATATATATATATATATATATATATATATATATATATATATATATATATATAATCATCGACCTTGTTATTTCTTTATAATGTAGATATATTTAAACCTGTGTGTAAATGATAAATTGTTATATGTATTGCAGCATATTATGATTTTAAATATTTTATCCCAACAAATTGGAATATGATGTTCATATTGCGGGAAACATTCAATCCTAATGAATTTTGAATATTTAATTGAATAATTGAGGAGCCATTTGCAAACTCGTCTCCATTTAGCGCAGTACTTATTTATAGAATATGTTATTTCAATTATGTTTTACCTGAATTTAAAATAAATATCTCAAGCATACAGTGAAAGTGATCATCCAGCAGTTAGTTTAGTATTACTCGATATTCATGTTTGTCTATTGCTAAAATATAATTTAGTTTGCTAGGAATGGACTTAAAAGAATATACTTTTGAAGAAAGAAGATTGGAGGAAAGGGAGATAATTTTTCCATTTAAAAATATTTAATAATTAAAAGTGGAAGTAAAAATATCTGCTATTATAAACATTGTACTTTACATTTCTTCTCACTATTCAAAATCTGGAATCCAACATCTGCCTTTGAAGTGAAAAGGTAATTGCATTGATCGAAATTCATCCTTTGTGGAAAGGAGCTCATGTCGTCCCTACCATCGCTAAGTATCGAATGCGAAAAAAAACACAGTTATCGTTTTTGAATTATTGCAGTTGCTTTAGGATTGATAATTGATATAAAATTTATATAGAAGCATCTGTCAGTCACAAAAACAATGCAAAGCGAATAACATTGGTTTGACTATAGGCACTAATTTTTATTGAACCTTGAAACTGCTTTTTTTAAATTTTCCTCAAACGTACCGATTTTCACATTCGACAGTTGGAAATGGCAGGGTCGATATGATATGTACGAGCAAAAAACGTTGAAAACATAATGGAAATTGATTTAGTTTTTATATGTTAATTTTTCTAGAATTTTTCCCTTATTTTTTTATAACAGCAATACTGAAGTAAATATCCTTACCGCAATTATTAACTGATAAAAAGAACCTTAAATTATATTTAATAAATTTAATTCCTATTACTGAAATCTCAAATCAGCCAAGTTCATTCCGCGAAGTTAAAAATAAAAACCAAAAAACTTTTAACGGTTATTCAGTATTATTCCTGCAAGATATCTAGGGCGAAAAAGAATCTAAATTACAATAAACCTTCAGTTAAATAACTTTTACGTTTAAAACTTTTTTTTTCAACTTATCATTGGATTTAATTTAAGTAATAAGATGGTAAGTGCGAACTGGGTTTTACAAGGTGTGACTTTATACCTTATTATTTTCAATTTTTAAGGCTACATTTTCCTCTGGTTTTAATAATATTCGACCGTTGATAATTCTATTCGTGATATTAAAGCCAACCTTTTCAACCAATGCCATTTTGATGAAATTCATAATTCTATTAAGTAGTACTCAATACTCAACGTATTCAGAACAATGGGGTAAGTGCATATTCGAACCTAAGTGGATGTGAATTAAGAGCTAAATATTTCCCCGTTGAATATTACTCCAAATATTAACATATAACATAATAACATAACCGATTACTATAAAAATAAGTTTTATTTGAATTTGTTAAAATGAAATTTCTCCGATAAGTGTACAGTAGTAGTGTAATACAAAGGAGATCTGCAGTTATCCTTGCTATCATGTTTTGGCGGTGCGACGGCAGAATAACACATTCAAGGAAAAATATAAATTGCAAATTTTTTTTTAAAAAAAGCATCGGGAGATTATATTAAACCACAAAACAAATTAAAATAGGCTATGCAGTGGGCAGTTATACACCTTTAGAGCACAAGTTAAAATATCCTATGGAGAATGGAGATAGTTGGGGCGTGCAGTCAAAAAAACACTAAATAAGTCGAGTTATTTTTTATTTGTGCCGACGTTTCGACTTACTTTGTAGATCATCTTCAGGACTAATAGGAGAGGCGGCTGGGTGAACCGTGTAACTGACCAATTATTTCCTCTCTCACTTAAAATATCCTACTTATTATGTTTAATTAATTAATTAATTATTAATTATGTTGGAAATTATATATACTGCGCAAAAATGAATAGGGATATTGCTTATTTTGTAGGATATAATTTACCTAACATTTTGATAACTATATATTGATTAACTACATTAATATTTATTGTAATATAATTTCTAATAAATATTAATGCTTTTTATTTGTCAGTGTGGCCATTGCGTTTACAAACCAGGGAACTTCTAACCGAGACACCCGCCTGAAGAGTGACCCAGGAGGGAACTTTAAATGGAACTCAAGGCATAAATTATATAACTATATACCAATTATTATTTCAATTAAATTATTGATATTTTTTATTTATCTTGTACAGCCATAAAAATTTATTAAAATTAATTAATAATAATTAATTTATTAAAATTGTATGTTTTGATTAATTTATTGTTCGGAGTATCAGTATATTCGAATACCAGACTAATGTTAATAATTTATATTTACATATTTGAAATTCAATTAATTTAGATTTTAATCAGTTAGTCCAAATGTTTGAGTTTTCACTTCTGTTGAGTCCTAATGAAAGCCTTTTTTTTTTTTTTTTTTTTTATTAAAATATTTTTAACATTAATCGTTAATAGTTTTAAATATTTTTATTTTGAAGAGAAAAGATTTAAAAATTGTAAAAATTAATAATAAAATAAAATAAAAGTTAATATTTTTCTATTAAGCCCCTTCGGGAAACCTAAGAAAAAATATGACATGCTATTCATGCCATCCTCTGACAGGAAATTTGAAAACATTAAAGAGGAAGGAGATACCAGATAGCTGAAGAAACAAGCCTTTAAAAGTCTTCTATTCATCTAACTCTAATTAATTCATTTTATCATTAGCCTGAAAAGGAGCCAAATTATGTTGGGGAACATCCTTCATTACCTGCCTAATAGCAAGGAAATACTGAAAGGAGGATAAGGTTTCCAAAACCTGTATGATAATTAAAAAAATTGGTTTGGGAGGCAGAAGCTATAATATATAGCCTCTGCAAAACACATACATACACGAGGATTAAAGAAGAAACGCCCTTTTTCATTGAGTCTGTGAGTGTGTTACACAGAATATATACTTCTCATCTCCCCACCAACTCACTCTCTCTCTCTCTCTCTTTCTCTCTCTCACTCTCTCTCTCTCTCTCTCTCTCTCTCTCTCTCTCTCTCTCTCTCTCTCTCTCTCTCTCTCTCTCTCTCTCTGTCTCTCTGTCTCTCTCTCTCTCTCTGTATATATATATATATATATATTTATATATATATATATATATATATATATATATACACACAGAGAGAGAGAGAGAGAGAAAGAGAGAGAGAGAGAGTGAGTGAGTTGGTGGGGAGATGAGAAGTATATATATATATATATATATATATATATATATATATATATATATATATATATATATATATATATATATATGTATATATATATTACGATAATAAACTTGTTTATTCTAATATATACAAACATATAAATAAATACAATTCTATTCAGGGACACTAATAAATGGACAGAGTCCAACTGTATAAGTTGGTTTGTAAATAAGTGGAAATAAAATATGAATTAAAATAAACTAAAATCTTGTAACTGAAATTAACTTGATCTAAATCAATCCTAAACAAATTTATATTTACAAGTGAAGGTCAGCAATAACTGAAATTAACTTGATTTAAATCAATCCTAAACAAATGTATATTTACAAGTGAAGGTCAGTAAAAAGTTTCCCTTTATCGTTAATGGTGACATCTTTAGATTTTCTCTCTAAACAAAATTTTAATTTACCATCCAACAAATCTGGTTGAGAGAAAAGTTTGAGAATTACCTGTCATAACATTCATATCTCCTACAAAAATAATATTAGATGAATACTTTCTTAAAATTTCACTTATTTTATCAAACTCACAATTCCAACAATTTCTACTTATATACACAGGCAAAATATAGAGTATTTTGTTATTCCCTTGACCATTGATCAAATATATATATATATATGTATCCTCTCTGTGAAGAGTGCTAGGCTACTATGCTTAATGGTCCAAATCCAACTATGACATATAAATTATATAATCCATTAACAGTTAAGGATGGACCCTGTGGTAACTGCAAATCTTCCTGGGGCTCACCCATCCCCTATATAGTGAATACCGTATATCAGGGTAAAACCTGGCGGAGGAGCGTGATCTCGGACAGATCGTATAAATTGTATGTAAAGCGTGTGTGTGTGTCTGAGTGTATTTTACAAAGGCTATAAATTACATAATAATAATTCATATTATCCCTTTCTTCTTTTGTCCTGGTTCCCTGAGAAAGGAAGCTCTTCTTCCCTCCAAATTCCTCATTTGATAAACATAGTTTTGTCAGTTTTTATTCTGTGTATCTTACCATATGTGGTAGGTACATATGAAGTTCCAATCTAACATTCAAACCATCAAATTATCATTTTTTTTTTCAACTCATACCATCTCTAGAATTAAGAAAAACTATAATCTTTCAAAAATAATACAAAAATATTTGTATATAACATATTAATTCATCAAAATTAATGTCACGATAAATTAAAAACATTCGCAGGAGCGTAATCTTTCAAATGTACACAACTACGGAGACAATATAAGCGAGATTGGATCTTAATAACATTGAATACATATCAGAAAAGTTATCAAAAGCAATATTTGCCCAATACAAAGTTAGAGCCGAAGGCCTTAACAATAAAACGGGACATAAATTACAACTGTTGTGAGGTTATTAGTGATACAATAACCTAGAGATATAGCCGGCCCGCTCAGCAATAAAATCGCTACAAACTTTTTATATGTGGTAGTTCCATTTTATATTACGTGCGTTTGAAAGGGTCGAACTTTAAGAAAATAAAATTTAAATATTTTTTTATTTTGAAGATAAAAGATTTATCATGGCCGGGATTCGGACCCATCACTAGTGCGGCACTTTTCCAACTCAGCTACCAGGGATAGTAACCAAGCCAGGCAGGTCCGTTCTCTTCGCTGATCCTATATCCCCATTCTCGTATTTTTGTTATCTATAATAATTGATAGGCGAGAATGGGGATATAGGATCGGTGAAGAGAATGGATCTGTATGGCTTGGTTACGACCCCTGGTGGCTCAGTTGGAAAAGTGCCGCACTAGTGATGCGGAAGGCCCGGGTTCAAATCGCGGCCATGAGAAATCTTTTCTCTTCAAAATAAAAAATTATTTAAATAATCACCATCAAATAACAATAAATAAAAATAATTTATGATTAAAAAAAGTATATTATTTCAAAATTGCATCCCTCAAAAACTATAAGATACAACCCTCAATATTTTCGTAATTTAAAAAATTCGAAATAAGCTCGGAATTAAACCGATATTGAGGATTCGTCGCTTCGGTATTTCTTTTGATTTAGGAGTTCCAGGAAATTCTCCTTCCAGATTTTCCCTTATTTTACGACCCTCCCTTCGCATATGCGTGTGTCTCCCGTTTTATAAAGAACCCTAATACCAGAGTACAATTGGTATATAATACCGTTTGCCAGTCTTCTTCCCTAACATGGAATCTCTTATCCTTAAACTCTTTTCTCCTTTTTCTCGGAGTATTATTTCCTCTTTTTCGGTCGTTGTTTATTGGCCTATTCTTCTTTGACGATTTTACCTCGTTTTTAGCCTTCTCTGTACACTCTTATGTGAAATAATTTTTTTTCACTACTGCTTAGAAGTACATAAAACGACAATATGCTTACCACAAAGGTAATTCAATACATATCAAATAAATATAAGGAATTGACACCTATAAAACAGAATAAAACAACTGAGGCATTGACAAGTAAAAGGTAAGTTTCAAGTGGATAATTGTACCAAGATTTATAAAAAAATAAATCTCTCCCATTTTTTACTCATTCTCCTTTCTATCCTATTAGCAAGATTAATCAATATCTTTACTATGAAAAAACTGAAAAATTTATTGTTTTTTTTTACTTAATAAATTTTCTTATGTCAACACCACAATTTATAAGCCTTGTGTTTAATTTACAACAACTGGTAAACCTTAAAATAAATACTGAAATATCTGATGCCTATAAGACATGGCTTCCTTGTACATTTCTTGAACTATTGTTTTATTCCAAAACTTTGAAAAGAACTTCAAAACTTTTTGTCAAGATGTTGGAATAAACCAGAACGAGAGGTGGCTTAAAAAGTCGTCCTAACTAAAATTAAAATCTGTGTCTTCATAATCAACTATACTTAGATTATCTAATCTTATTTCAAATAAGTATAATATTTGCATAAAAAAGTTAAAATTCCCCAAAGAAATCTGCGCGAAATAGATCCAAAAATGATCAGTATGGATGTATCAGTTAAAATCTTAAAATATTCCAGATTACAATACGTTATTTATTGAGTTGGAAATATTAAGCATAATTCGGTAGACGGTAAAAGCAGTTATAATTTTGATAATTAAATTTTTTAAATAAAATATTATTTCGAGTTTATCAGCTACTAAGCATTTATTTTGTTATTTCCATAAATTGATAAAATTGTTAATTATTAAATTTAAAAAGGAATTAATTTTATATAAAATCTATCAAGACCTTCAAGTACTTCCTTCATCATTGATCATGTGACGAAAATGTCAATGCTTGACAGCAACTAATATTATATAGTGAAGGGCTTAAAATCCAAAACTCATCTTGAAATACTTATATTTCAATTAATTTATAACTGAGAATTTTGATTCTTTATTCATTCATCAGGAATTATCACTTTGGTAATTGCAGGGTGGGCCATAAGGGAGTTGGCGGTTTTTATATTCAATTAAAAAAGAACTACGAAACATTAAAATTTGCATTTAAAAAAAGTAGAAACATGGGAATTTTTAAGACCTAAACATAATGTTGTCCAAATGACTTTCCTAGGCTGCTTGGCACTCTTGGAACTGGAAATGGGAACGCGTGGTGCGGGGCGGGGAGGGGAGTGTGTTGCGATGTGATGTGAGATGTGTGGGGATGTGGGGATGAATGATGTGTGTGTGGGGGAGGGGTAATGCGGATTACGAAAGATTTAAATCAGTGATTACTCCACGAAGATTGTATCGAAATGCACTTCAAGACAATACCTCGAGGATGTGGTTTCAACAAGATGGGGCCGCATGCCATACGGCTAGGGTATCCATAGAGCTCCCGGAAAATGTTTTTCCCGGAAAATGTTTTTCCCGGAAAACTCATTTCGAAAAGGGGGGATATTGAATGGCCACCACATAGCCCCGATCTCTCTCCGCGCGATTATTTTCTATGGGGCTACCTCAAATCGGTGGTCTACGAGAATAATCCGATCAATTTAGAGCAGCTGAAGAGGAATATTATTCAGGAAAGTAACAAAATACCGAGAAGAACTTTTCAACGAGTTTTCCAAAATCTGCAACTTCGGTTCCAAGAGTGCCAAGCAGCCGAGGGAAGTCATTTGGACAACATTATTTTTAGGTGTTGAAAATTCCCATGTTTCTACTTTTTAAAAATACAAATTTTTTAATGTTTTGTAGTTCTTTTTTAATTGAATATTGAAACCGCCAACACCCTTATGGCCCACCCTATTTAGCTTTAAATTTAAATAATATAGTTTTAATCACAGTCTTCGTCGGAAATTTGCATTTGATTATTTCTTTGACACTTACGGTATCTAAAAATGTCCCTAAATAATGATCAATGCCACATATTGATATTATATGGCTGAATCATATTCCTTAGTCACATGCATGGGGCTTTATAATTAATAAAACTAATCACCCTTTACCTCAATCCCTGGAACGACGTAAAGAGAAGCCACTAAACTGAACTAATCTTTTCTTTCATTAACCGGATTAAGTCAAATTAATTTAGTTTATATTTTTCTTTTCATTTAATGAATCTCAGAAGCAAATCTGACACAATCAGAAGTTTGAATAACACGGTTAATATACTGGTGAAAACTGACATAGATGGAAAAAAAGTCCATCATATGTTTAACCATATTTAAATACGCAAAATTGTGTATATATATATATATATATATATATATATATATATATATATGTATATATATATATATGTATATATATATAGTCAATGACTAATTGAATTTATCGGTCACCCAACACAAATATTAACATTATTGCATTATTATTTTATTTCAATGCTCTTTTAGCTGCTGTTATTTGCTGATGTCATAAAATCGCATTTCCATATATATATATATGGATAGCTAAACGTGTATATCCTTTAAAAACTTGAGTTTTTCGCATATATATATATATATATATATATATATATATATATGTATATATATATATATATATATATATATATATATATATATATATATATATATATATATATATATATGCGAAAAACTCAAGTTTTTAAAGGATATACACGTTTAGCTTATTTGTGCGTATTCTATTAGTACCACTTTATATGCAGAATCTTATTTATTTTCTACAAAGTAATAAATGAACACAATATTACAAAAAGATAAAGCAAAAACTTAAAATTCCCCAAAGATATCTGCGCAAAGAAATCTTTTTATTTAGGAAATGTATTTATTAATTGGTTTAGTATAACATACATCGAAACAACATTCAATTTTCTTCCCTTGTTGCTTTCTATACATGTACCAAAATTAAGGTTGAAAAAAAGTATCTAGTTCCGTAATGCAAGCAATGTGTCTTCGGACGTATATCGATTTATAAAACGTGTTAATCACCTTTATGTCCTAAGAATTTTTGTAATAGTCTAATTAATATAAAAATTAATTAATAATCCAAGTAATGGATAAATCATTGTCGCTTTTCTTCTCTTATATTTCTTTTTTTTATAATGATAGGAGTTTAATTTTTTTCTCAGCTAAATTCTCGTTATTTTACTTTTTTTTTACCAGAACATACCTTTAGGGAGCGGAGTGGTTCAGCGGTAGAGTGCTGAATTTCCATGCCGAAGGTCCTGGGTTCAAATCCTGCTGCTGCCGAGATTTTTATTTAATCATGTATATTTAATCATCTCAGCCAGAGTTGGATCCTGGTGGATCTAGGACCCTCCTGGGGCTCACCCAGCCTCTATAAAGATCTGGAGTAAGGTCGAGCGTGATCTAAGACAAATCACCTCCCTACACAACCGTTGTCGAAGAACCAGTACTGCCTCTACCATGTGCTGAACCGTAGACCCTTCACTAGTCGTATTGATAAAGAACATACATTTTATATAATAAATAAAATAATAATAATAATAAATAAAATATTGCGAAGTTATTAATAACTCGATACAAATCATTAAACTGTCCTAATTATACGACTAAATCTAAATTAAAGACATTATTTTCTACAATTATAAAAAATGAGAGGAATTACAAAGCTTGTTAATAAATTGGAGTAAGAAAGGTTTCCTTATTCCCCCTCCCCCTCCCCCTAATCACCGGAGGCTTTCTTTAATAAATGGGGCTACTTTTAACAAAGTCGGATTACCTTAAACTATTTCAGGATAATTGCTACCACTTCTTCACCTTAAAAGAAATTACTACAATTTAAAAATTGATTTATCCCTAAGTGATTTAGTTTTTATTTAAAATCAATTTTTAATATATAATTACTTAATATTTTTAATTTTTCAAATTAATAAAGAGATCAAACATTAAATTTTTTTTTTTTGAAGAGATGAGATTTGTCCAGGGACGAGATTCGAACCCGGGTCTCCCACATATCCGTCGTGGTGCTCTGCCACCTGAGCTACCCTGGCTCGTAACTCGGTCAGACAAATCCATTCTCTTCACCGATCCCAAATTCCCGCGCTCTCGGAATTTGCGATACATACAAGGGGAAGAATGTTCATTGGACATTACTTTAATTGGGATCCTGTTGACTTTTGTCATTACATTCTTGCATCGCAAGGTACAAATTACGGGGATTTGGGATATTTTCTTTTCAAAATAATAATATTTAAAAATTATAACAATTAATAAAAAAAAATATATATTTAAAAAAATAATCAGAGTGGGATGCATTCCACAAATATCACACGTCCAGATATATGAAGTAAATTTTTTAATTTTGAATTACGCAGTAGAGCTTTGGAGCCCCACTTAATCTTCTTTCTTGGCACTACAACTCGATAGCGAGTCATGGCCTCCCCCAACAGCAACCGCCAGGCGTCCCTATTTTTTGCTGCTACCATCCAGTCTCTCACTCCAAACGTCTTTGCATCGGTGGCTACACAGTCCCTCCTTCGCAACTTGGGTCTTCCGACGCATCGTCCACGATGAAGGATTTCAGTCACAAGCTTCTTTGGGATCATATCATCCCATTCTGGCAACATGGCCTGCCATCTGAGTTGGGCTGCTTTTATAAATTTATCGACATCAGGGATACCAAACTTCGTGTAGATATCCTGATTCTTCTCCATTTCCATTCTCCATCTACAAGTACTGGAAAACAAATTCCTCTTAATATCTTGCGTGAACCGGTACCTCCTCCTATATTTATAACCAAAATAACTGATTTTTATAATTTTGAAAGAGAAGAAGCAGATTTGATCGGGCAGCCAAATTTTAGATGCTACTCTCGTGTCAATGATATAAAGATAAACATCGTTAATAAAGAATCATACAAAAAATTAATAAATCATCTCAATAGCCACAACTATAATTTTCACTGTTATCAGGTAAAACAAGAAAAATCATATAGGGTAGTTTTAAGAGGGCTTCACTCGACCACGCCCAAGGACGCTGTCAAAAGAGATCTAGAAGAGATAGGCCATAACATCAGGAACATATCGTCAGCGCTGCACCAACTGAAAAATATGCCCTTCCTCTGTTTTTTGTCGAACTAGAACCAACCAAAAATAATGTTGAAATATTTCAAGTTACTAGACTTGTTTATTCAACTGTTAAATGCGAAGAGCCAAGGCACAAAAACACCATAGTGCAGTGTTCTAGGCGAGAATCTGGACCATCCTGTTAAATATAGTGCCCGACATTTGAATGTTGGAGTCTCAAATAGCCTTTCCCAGTACTATCAGGAAGAGGAGGCACGCTAAAGCATCACCCTGTCTCACTTCCTTTTTTGTTGAAAATTCTTCTGAGATATTGCCCCAAATTTTCACAAAACACACAATGTCCTCCATCGTTATCCTTATCAATCTTATAAGCTTTCTGGGGATTCTGAAATGAGTTAATGCTGTGTTCGTAGGCTGATGTAAAGTCGACAAACAGATGATGGGTTTTAAGTTATTATTCACGCCCTCTTTCCAAAATAGTTCCCAGACAGAAAATTTGTTCCATCGGTGGACGATTAACGTCCACGACCATTACCGCACTGATATTGACCCAGTTCTCGCTCTGCAAACGGTAAATGTCTTTGAAACAACATGTTGGACAGTACTTTATATGCGCAAGGAAGCAAAGCGACACCACGGTAGTTCGAGCATTTCAGTAGCTCACCCTTTTTGTGTATTGGGGATGTAACGACGGTCTTCTTCCAATCAGTTGGTATAATCTCCTCAATCCAGATGCTTATCAGTAAATTGTGAAGGTGTTTGGTGAGTTCGATTCCTCTATGCTTGAGCAATTCGAAGGGAGGCAATCAATTCCTAGCGCTTTGTTGTTTTTTAGCTTATTGAGAGCATCTGTCACTTCGTCTTCACATGGTGGTTCAAAGTCTTCAATTTGGGATTCCAGGATTTGGGGTTCTATCTGTCTTTCTGCATTTGGACCATTCAGAATCCTCTCGAAAAATCTTCATCGTTCTGCTAAGCAGGCTTTTCTTCAGATAGGAGAGCTCCCTGCTCATGCACACACATCGAAGAAATTTCCTTAAATGGTTTTGGGGTCCACTATGCCATCGAATTACTCTCGTATTGGATCCTTATAATCCAAAAACTTAAATACTTGCCTAATACAGAAATTCTTAATTAACAAGAAGTTGTTTTTTAATTATTTACTGAGAGGATATATATTAAATATGATTTATATATTAAAATCTAAATTAATAATACTGTCATCTCATGAAAGATATTTATATGTTTTCTTAGAATTTCGTGCCTCATAAAGCTACTCGTATATATTGCTTAAATAAAAATTAAAATGTAATTTCAGATAGGGATATGTAATTTTCTGAGTATTTACATTTTCTAATATTCGTATTAAGGAGAAATATATCTGGCTTTGTTTATTATCTTTTATAAAAAACTAATATACTTCGGTACTCTTTTTTTGTAGCCTCGGAATTATTTCCCTATAATAAAAAGAAAAGCATATATAATAACAAAATAAAAATTAAAAGAAGTTACATACGGCTAAATTAACTGAGTTTTTAATTATATTTAAAACAAAGACGAAAATACTCGATTCGTCGTTATAAAAAAAAAAGGTATATGTATATTTTTATATACTGATTATACGAGTATATATTGAATCTTACAAATATTATATGTGTAAATTAATAATCTAGTTAGAATACTAATGACTAAAAATATTCAATTTTTAATGTACAACATGCTTAGTTTTCTATAACATAACAGAACTTTTATCGGACTATTGTAGTCCGGACTTATGTCCGTTGTAGAGAGGTTTGATTTTATGAGATTAATATCAAATGAATGAATCTTCATTTATTCGATTTTAAATCATTTTATCGATAATTGCTAATATTTTTACTATTTTATCACCGAAATTATAACTTAAAATTATATTTATGTAATAACTAAAACTACAATCTCTATCTACCAAGAATTACCTTATTATGTTATAATTTTAAACGTTTCAAATTAAATCAACTCTCTAACGCTACGGAAAGAAGAGTTAGCAGCCATTCTTCAGCCGACAAATTAAGTTCCACTTCCGATCTTCAACGTGGTACAAAATCCAATGCTCCTACTGAAATATTGCAAATGTTTAGTTAATCCTAGAAATGAATTATTAAAACATGTATTAAGGTGAGATAAAATAAAATCACCTACACAACTTCATCTGTAATGGTTTCCTAATTGAAATTGAAATTTATTGATATCGTGGGAATCACGAAAATGAGAAAGAGAATTTATACTCAGGTTGCAGGTCAGCTTGCAGCTTCTAGGGTGATATTCTGTTGAGCTTAAAACAGCAATAAAAGTTTCAAGGATTAGGTAATCTACAATGTAGAGTAGGGCTGTACTGTTTCTAAAACTACGTTTGCGTTGGGAGGTGACTTGTGCGAGATCGCCGTCAACCGCCAAGATTTCCTCTAATTGAGGTTATCCACTTAACAGATCCTGAGTGAGCCCCAGTGCCTTCCGCAAGATCGATCCGGCTGTTAACAGATAAAATAAATTATATGTCACAGGACCTTCGGCACAGCAACACAACACTTTACGAACGGAGCTATCCCGCTCCTTTAAGTAATAGTAATATAAAATTAAATTAAACAAAACTGTTTTTTTTAATCTATTTCCTTTATAGCAATAAAAAGTATAATACATCAGCAATCGCATGATTCATTACAATAACTAGACAATAATTATATAAGAAAATAATGTGAATAATTTCTTAATACAATAATTACTTCTTAATACCATTGCACATATTGTAAGCTGATTTGCATTAATGTACAATAACTTTACTAAAAACACAAATAAAGACAAAATTTAACGACAAGCTAAACCCTTGCAAAGTCAAGAATAACCGTTAAGAAATCGAGAAATAAATTATGTTTGAATAAAGTTAAATATAAGATTTCACAAAAGCTATTGCAAATAAGGTGGTACAAATAATGATTTTTCGTAGGAAGAAGTTCCCTCATAAAGAATATACAGTTCAGAAAGATAGAGCATGGTTAGGCGAATTTTTATTTTAAAAAACTAAACTATTTTTTTTCTTCCTGTTACTTGTTTGATCGAAAATCGTAATAAAATATGGTCGTATTTTAAAATCGTAATAAACAATTTGGGTATAACAAGAAATAAAAAAAATGTATCGTTATTGACTATTTGATTAGTATTTTTTTAATTTATTTGAAATCACATAAATGAAGCCTTATACGTTCCATAAAATTTATAGTTTTCGGATTATTCTAAAAACTAAAGATAAAAAAATTGGTACCAAGTTAAATAAGCCCAATCTTCAACTAATTAAAGCCAGATATTATTTTAGTTTGTAGCTTTCTTCACACAAGAAGCAACGGTATCCGGCGTCAAAAAAGTCCAAACATAAACATAGCGAGATATTTTCAGATCACTTTGATCGTTATGACATAGGGCCCTAAAAACAAGAACTAATATATTAAAAAAAAGAAGATCGATAATTTATAACGTAACCCAGCCAAATATTTAACCTTCTAAACACATTGGAAATTTACTTTAGGAATTCTTATTCCAACCGAACTAGACAGGCTTGAAGCATTACATCGATATCCGCGAGTCCAGATGGAGCAATAAAGAAGATGTCACCGTAAGTCTACAATACCGAGAAAGATGAGAGAACGTGGCCGGAATTCCGAAATCTTGAAGGGAGGAAGAAAATGAAGGTATAAAAGAAAATATTGAACTGTGTTTAGCAATAAATATTTTAAACAACGCTAATTAGTTCTATAAACAGCAAACTGAAGTAGGGACAATAATAAAGTAATAATGATCCATCTAGAAGGCTGTGAAACACTGTTACAATAAAAATAAACTTGATCCATCCTAGTACCAACATCCCCCACCATGGAATTATTTAAAGAGCAATAGTGTAGAGCACGAACAGTTAATTCTTGTCATAAAATTTTATTGCAATCAGCGACTAATTAGGGACCACAAGGTAATGAATAAGTTAGTTATTAAAAGGCCTTGATGAGTTTCGCCCTGATATTACCCCCTCCCTTCCGCTACTTGTCCAAACTCTATATTCTTCACCCCTTAATGGCTTCTAAAAAATCCATTTGACAGTTTCTTCACCCACATAATAAAAAAACTTGACTTCAAAAACAAATATTCTTGACTCTAAAGCCTCCCCAACGTTAATGGTGTTACAATGAATATCATTGTAGCTTCGTTGGGTATTTTTGAGTTTCTTGTCGTACTTTGGGTACTTTTGGTGTTATTATGGCATTAGCCCTATAATTCATTGAAATGAAAAATTTTATTGTAGGGCCAAGACCAATACGGAAAAGTTCTACAAATAATTTAACACGAATTAACCAACACTTCAAACAAAGTAAGAGCAGATACCTTTTGGAATAGAGATAAGCAAGGGATTTCTTATATGGAATGAAGGGACCTGGCTAAGGGAACAGTTTTTTTTATGAAATATAAAATACAAATTGTGTTGATTTCTGGTGTAAAAGAAGTTCATGAAGGAAAAAGGGTCACTAAGTCCCAAGACAACTGTATACAAAAATGTGGATCTATGGTTTAATGTACTCTCCTGAACATATCCTAAGTTTTTACTTAACAATGGAAAATAAAAAAACCGGTGCAACTACAACCCATGAAGGGTCTTGGGTTCAGTGATGGGTAGGGACTGTACTATTACTAGAACAACGCTTGTGCAGAGGTGTGAGAAGATTTGTCCTATATCACGCTCAACCGCCAGCTTTCCTCCTCTATTAAGGGTGCCCACTTTAAAGATGCTGGGCGAGCCCCAGGAAGTTCTCCAGATCCCATAGGATCCATCCTTAAAAAACTTCGGCATGGGAACTCAGCGCTCTACCACTGGGCTACCCCGCTTCCAAAAAATCTTTCTTGGTGGGCACATTAATATGGCCAGGAACTGTATATATTCACTTTAATGTTTTTCCATGTATTATTATTTTTTTTTATTCGTATTTTATTTAATTTAACTATTTAACTTGCTGTTGTAAAATGTAAACATTTGACATTGTTAACCATTTCCCTAGAATGGAAGACTGTAATATCTGTCAATAAATAAATTTTGGGTATTATAAAAAGATGGCTACACGAAAATAGAATAGAGAAGCGTAAGAAAAAAGAAGCTTGAGGTTATAACATCCGATTACGAACAGAGTCTAACAATAGCGATTCCGTCTAAAAGTTTTTTGTTCATTTAACGTCACTCTATGCTGCTATGGCTAATTGGACAATGCTACATTGGGAGCTCTAAATTTTGGTATCCAGGTTTAATTAGAATAGGAATTTTTAACGAGCAACTGACATCGTACAGGCACGGGAGCTAAGGATTTTTTACTCCCTTTTAAAACCTAGGGCCACCTACGACCCGGCCACCCGCGATCTTGGGCTTAGCAGTTTGTTATGCTAACCACTAGACCACAGGTCACCCCTTCTAAAAGTTAAAATAGGGTTTTAATTTATAATCTGAATAAAATGCATTAAAAACTTTAAAATATTCGTATGAATGATTTATTCAGTTTATAGCTGCATTAGTAGTTTGTTTCAAAACTTATAATGGCTAGATTTAGTAAGTTTACTTAAAGTTTATGCAAGCTTGTTTATTCCCTCTTCAAGGAATTAATCTGACAAAGAAAGAGGGTAGGCTTCATAATGTTCAAATGTAAAGTATAAAATAAAATAAATATTTAAAAAGGCTCAAGACATAGTTAAAAAACAAAAACTTGAAAATTTCTGGCTCGAGGATCAACTCCTTTGTAGCGAGTGTTTTTTTTGTTTTTTCTTTAACTTTCCGAACTGTTAACATCCTTGGGTTCCTTCAAAAAGTTTCACCTAAAGAAGTTACCTCCTTCACCCGCCTTGACAATTGTAGCCTGCCTACTTCTTTTCTTTCAGAACATTCTATTATTATTCTGTCCTCAATTCCAGGGACCAACAAGCAGTAATACTGTATACCATTAGTTTATTTCTGATCCTCCTTTAGTATATAATAAAAACAAATGGAAAACCAAAGACTCAAAAGTTGATATCTTAATATTATCTTAACAATAATAAATTATCACCCTCATAGATCTCTGAGCTTCTCCTTCCAATATCTGTCATGCTTATTCTTTGCCATCGTTAAAACCTTTTCTTTTCCAATTCTGTCTGATATTCTAAACTGATACTCTCTGATCATCAATATTCAGTAAAATTAAATTTAAAAATATCAAATGATGAATTAATTCCTTTTCTTTTTTATTTTCAGTTTAGCCCACCTTGGAGCACATGAATAAATCCATGTACATTATAGTATTTGAAACATGAACTATGATGCTTTTGTCTCTTCCTCTTCTGTTTCCGAAACAGGATTCTGTTCTCCAAAACATAAAAAAGGATTCTTTCAGACCTGGCTCTCCTGTCTTCATTCGTAATGGTGTATTGTTTCCATGTTTCCACAGTTTTGAATTGAAGTCTCGTATCAATACTCTTCAGAATCATCTTCTCTTTTCTGTCTGAAATTTCTCGCATTGTGAGTAGTATTGTCAGTAATATTTTCATTTAATATATTTTTGATGTGTGTTTTTTTTAAATTTATCTTTCTTTCATTTTATTTTACCAATAAAATTATATTTTAGGGAAACAAATCTCCTAGTATTGTGTACAATATTATTTCTCATATATGATATAAGAAACCACTAGTTTAAATTATTTAGTATGTTTTCCTGATATATTATGTTATTTAAGAAAAATGTATGTCATTCTAAAGGAACCTAGTCCCAGGAAATTGTTCTTTTTCTATCTATTTTACCTTCATACAGATGATGGCTCGAGGTAGAGAGAAAAAGGAGCTTTTAGAATAACCTAAATCGATAGAATAAACATAGCAGTATAACAGATAGTAATATACAGAGAGGGAAAAGATAGATAGATAGATAGATAGATAGAGAGATAGAGAGAGAGAGAGATAGAGAGAGAGTGAGAGAGAGAGAGAGAGAGAGAGAGAGAGTGAGAGAAATACCATTTATATCAGTTATATGATATCTTATTTAAATAATTTTGAATAAATGATCTTACAAATAAATTAATTAAATTTCTACTGTTTCTAAGGGTGTTTTAAAAATCAAATGTTTAGCAATTAAATATAAATTAGACGAAATATCTCCGCCTTTTATATAGACATTATTAATAAATATGAATTCGTTTTGCGAGCTCCTTAAATATTTCAGAGTATAAAGAAAGCCATGAGCAGTCCTCGAGTGATGTCAGTGCTATAGTAAGTCGCTTGACCAGTCATTTTCCACTTAAATTAAAAATATTTCATCGTAAAAATACTTCACATTTTTGTAATGGTATCATTATAAGCAGAGACATTTTAACTAACAATGTACTATTTAACTAAAAACATTTAAATATGAACGCCTTTTATTTATTTACTTGTTATTTACACATATGCATGTCGGGGTATGGGTGTAAGAATAGGGAAGCGTTTTGCTGACGATCAAGTGGTGATAGCTTCTGAGGAAGATGATCTTATGAAGCTAGAAGCTAGAAGAGGAAAACTCCAAATGGGGTCTAGAAATCAGTAAAGAGAAGACGGAATATTCGACCTTCAACGCTTCTACATCTTCTCTCCCATTAGAAAATTGTTCACTAGATCGGTGTTCTCTGTTCAGGTATTTGAGAGTGTATATAGATATCAAGGGAACACTTGAGACCAATATAAAGGTAAAGATTACCAAAGGAAAGAAGGTTATTGGCATTTTAAACTCTGCACTGTAGAGCCCAAGTGTTTCGCTTGAAACCAAAATGAGGATTTTCCATTCCTTTTTGAAGGTGTAACCCTTGGGCAGTTGGGCAAAGAGACGCACAAAGGATGCAAGCTGTAGAATTTGATTTTCGGAGAAGTTGTCGCATTTCCAGAATTGAGCGAGTGAAAAACTCTTCCACAAGAGATGTCGTCAAAGCGGAAACGATAATGCACAGAATGGGCCCCGAGAGATGGCCAAAAATGATATTGGGCTTTATCCCAGAGGATTGAAGAATAAGGGGCCGCCCAAGGAAAACTTAGTTGCAAGGAGTTGCAGAGGTGATGGCAGCAAGGGAGGTTGGAGCTTAGCAGAGGGAGATTGGGAAGACCAAGAGTATTGTGTGACAAAATGTAATGGGTTTGGGCATATCACCGAAAGTCGTAAAAGCCCGAAAAAAATTTACATGTATACATATTTTTGACGCATAGAAATCTGATATTTGTCCCATATGTCTTTCTGGTGTAATGGGCACTTACGTCATTGCAGTGGTCTGAGAGATGTCCCAAACAATGATGACGATGCATGTACGTCTTTATTGGGAGGCTCGTCGGCGTATGGCAGAAATTCCACGTGCTGGCATTGGATAAATTGAGAAATATATATATTTTTGACGCGTCCCTTGTAGGTTACAACTTTAGGTCATAAAGTTGAACCATGTGAATCATCTTGAACAGTTTTTATCAGGTTCGTTGAAGCGCCTATATGAAGACTATGTATTCATGGCACCGCATTCCAAGCTAGTAAGAGATATGAGGATGTCGAGCTAAGAATGTTGCCTGTCCCATATTAAGCCGGAGCGGTCACTATGCGTATATTATACTCAATAAAATAAGGACGGGGAAAAAAGTATTAGAGATAAGTTATGAAGGACCTCCTCCCAGAATTACCCAGAAGATGATGAAGTCAGTTCTTGTTTGAGTTATGCAAAACACTCCTTAACTCGAAGGAAGATAAATAATTGAAAATGTTCAATAATCTTCGACAAAAAAAAAAGTAAATAAATATTTAATACTAGTATTTATTCTTTCCTAAAATCATAAATAAGCTTTCTAATAAAAAATATATATTTCAAATAATATTTCTATATTTTTTTATTAATATATAATTCGACAAATCTCAAGAATTTATTTTGCAATATTGAGCATCGACGGACGATATTTTTAAAATCATTAAAAATCCCTCTGGTGAAGATTAATGTTTTCTACATAGATGATTCCCAAGATATCAATATTTTTATATATTTACAGGTTATGTTTGCTAGATATTTTACTTAAATTAATGATGAAATGATCCAAGAACACATGGCTCAATTAAAGTTAAGGTAATCAGGGTAATACGAAACTTGAGGAGGAAGTGCGTACAATTAGAAATAATTTTAATTATTATTTTATTGTGAGCGTGTATATCAGGGTTACATTGTTTACATTTCACCTTGAAAGAATCGTGCATGTAATATGCGTAAATATTTGGTCAGAAACTATGGAACTTTTGGAACGATTGGGTTGTCCTTTAAGTCAGTCCGATGTATATAACGAGAAAAAAGAAATAACACGATATCCAAATTTTTCATAATAAATATAATAATAAATATTCTTCTTAAATTAATTAATTAATCATTTATAGTGAGTTTTGGATTGGGGCGCAGATGGCTATTGTGACGTCACTGGTCCTAATTCCCTCGACTAAAGCCCTATCAGTCTTCGTCGTACTTGTGATATTGAGCTATTCTATGTAAGCGTTATATTATGTATTATACATAGAAGTTTAAATTAGAATTTGTATTGAATTAGAATTTGTATCGATTTATTATGATCGATACAATTGATTGCTACCACCGATTATAACAATGGGTGCATATCCTTATATTGAAAGCATATTAAATGGATAATAAAAAAATTAAGTACGCTACGCAAGACAATGGTCAGAATAATACACTATACAGAATAATAGTCTTCATAATTTTCATTCATTGCAATCCAAAATATGCTTTGCATTAATATGTTTTCAACATGGGTTAACGTAAGCAATCATTTATATTTTTTCTTTTCTTATACTAGGAACATTTTAAATTTTTTTAAGAGAGAATACACATAGGTATTCGGACCATAAGAATTCAAACAATCTCTTTACATAGAAAGTAGTGTATAACATTTAAGAAAGGATAATAGGCAAATACGTAAGCTACGTAGGACAATGGTAAGGATAATTCACAATAGATCTCAGCTTGTCTGGAATTAAGAAAGAACGGTCAGTACTATAAGTAATTATAATTTAGCGCTATTTGCAAGATATCAACATCTTAACATTACAAAATTTAAATTTAAATTGAGAGTTAAATGATAAGTAACAGTCCTCATATTTTGTCATTCATTTTTATCCGAAATATACATGGCATCAACATGTTTTGAACTTATGTTAAAGTACTCATCGATACTGTTTCGCTACGACTTCTTTTGTTCAATTGTTTTTCATGTTTCAATATTATTCAAGGCCGAGGTAAGGAAGCCAATCACTTATCGACGTATCAAGGGAGGAGGAAAAAAAATCAGGCATTCATATATTCAATCACATTTGGCTTGGCCGCTATGTGGTGGGAGGAAACCTAGTCAAGTTTGTCTTGATACTTGGAGAAGCCAACCGCATTTCAGGCAATACTCCCTTCATCTTGATATTCATGCGTCCAAGATAATCTGTCAACACTGTCTCACTGCTAATCCTAATTATTTAAACTAATAAACTTTAAATCTCAAGAACTAATAATTGCGATGACAAGGTCTAAATTATCTGAACTTTTCACCTACATACCATACTGCACTGTACCTCACCAAATCCAAATTTTGAATCCTATAACGTTGTAACGTTTTGGTTTCCTAGAACCTGCCGGTGCAGCACTTATATTTTTAAAAGTCTTAATATTTTGCACAACAGGCGCACTAGGATGCTCTTGGCCTGCACAACGGTTGCCAGCCATTTCTCTCTATCTACTACAAAGGTCGTAGGAATCCCCAGTTGGCGAAGATCCATCCCACACAGCATCCATCCATCGACCCATTGGCCTACCAAGTTGACGCACATCAGCCGGAATATTCTTGTACAACCTATTTATCACTCTTTCATTGAGTAATCCTTATTGCATGTATAAACCATTTCAGCCTTTGTATCTTGAAGTAGGATGAGATGCTTAATTCTTCATACAGCCGGAACAATTCATTGTTTTTCTTTCTTCACCACTGACCATTATCGCATACAGCCTAAGATTCGCCTCAGAATTACTCTTTCAAACCTATCTAGCAGGTTGGTCCTTTTCTTTTTGAGGGTCCATGTCTCTCCACTATATGTGGCCACTGGTCTTACAAGTCTTGTAGAGCATGAATTTGTTAGAACGACTTACAAGCTTGTTTTTTATGTTTAATAATAAATACTAGACGATTAGTAATTTTATATAGCCATAATAATCATTATTAGTAATATACAGAAGATATATAGTATATATTATAATGCAATTGGGAAAACCACAATGCAAAGCCTTATGTTTCAAAAATACACCCTCT
The DNA here is from genome assembly GCA_037127475.1 of Arma custos. Taxonomy (NCBI): domain Eukaryota; kingdom Metazoa; phylum Arthropoda; class Insecta; order Hemiptera; family Pentatomidae; genus Arma; species Arma custos. Next base: position 89,246,317 of record CM073761.1, on the reverse strand, counting down.
TACCAATCGACGTTTCGCCTATTCAGGCATTATCAAGACACAAAAACAAAAAAGGGTTATGTGAATCACATCTGGAAGAAAAAGGTGCAATACATCCCAACCATCATCAGGCCAAACAGGCTCCAAACATGAGACACGAAGATCCTTTCCCAAAGCATCCCTCTATTTACACTAATTAAGTAGAAAATGACTAATCAATTACCCGTATGTATTAGTAAACATAAGGCTTTGGGGGAATATGTAATACAACAATTATTATTTGAATCATCATTAACATAAGACCATTAAAAAGTTAGTATTGCAGAATATTTAATTACATTTCTACTTGAAATCGTTAAATTACAGAACATTAGAATGTAGAATATATTAAGACATTTATAATTTTCGAGTTATTCCGTATAAACCGTATCTTAGCTAGTATTGGTCAGATTTGTATTTTTTGAGGGGGGTAGAAGATGGATGCTGTCTTGAGAATTTGGTGATACAATATTTCAAATTACTATAAAGGATTCATCGTCACCACCATATTCTGTCATCTATTTAGTGTAAGGAATTCTCCAGCTCGGCCGGTCTTCCATCAACTGTACCCTTCTGTTCCACTGGAGTCCTCTGTTTTCAAAATATTACCTCACCTCTCCTTTCCACCTCTTCCTAGGTCGTCCTCTTCCTCATTTTCCCTCCACTATGGCTCGGTAGGTCTCATTAGGAATTCTGTTAGGATCCATCCGCAGAAGGTGTCCAAGCCATCTAAGAAGGTTTTCTTATATTACCTCTTTGTCTAGCTTAACATTTAGGTTCGAACTTTTAATGGTGTTCCATACTCGTTCACTTCTTGTTTTACCCTCAATCTTCCTGAGAAATCTCATTTTTGCTGACTTAATTCTGGATTGATGCTTTTTTGTCAGCGACCATGGTTCAGAAGAGTATTTATAAAGGATTCATATAAAATGCTTTACTTTTGTTTATAATAAGCTATATAAAATTACTAATCGTCTAGTCTTTATTAGTAAACATAAAAAGCAATCAGTTTCGGGATTTTAGTTGTAGAAATGATAGTGGAATAGATTAACAGACAGATGGATTAACAACAATGACGTATAGCTTAGGAGTAAGTGGAACGTTAAAAAACTTAACGTAAGAAAGTGAAATTTAAAATAAAACGGGAAAAATTAAATATGTTCTATACAAGAACCAGTAGTAGGTGTTTTTGCTATATCGGAGCACTTACTCCAAATAAGAACATTGCGAGACTAAAAATACTTTCAGGCCAATCACGAAGTTTCAATATTGATAATAGCCAATGGGTTCTTTAAAATATAAGGTGATTGGCAATGAAAAATAAACCATGTCAAAACATCTTCAGCGGCAGTAAACCCTTAACATTGGAAAAGCAATGTTTCACTCCACTTTCCTTTCGCTTTCTGCCGGAGAGTAGAATAAAATTACGGTAGTTTTTAATGCATTAGTCTCCTTCAATAAGAATCTCAATAATTCATAAGAATTAAAAAAAAAGAGACAATTGATGAATGGTGGAAGGTGTCAAAGAAACAGATGCGATCCGAGCCCGCCTTTTGGCTAAGTTTGAGAAGTTTTCACGTTGAGCAAATAAAATTTTCCAAAAGATCTGGAGATATATGGCTCTATGCAGCAGTCATAGTCTATATTGTCATATTAATATATCACTAACTAGAGTTGTACTAGTCATATTTGATTTATTTGAGCCCTATATTGTCTGTTTTGTTTTTTCTGATTAGAATGCGTGGGTACCGATCCCCGTAAATCAATTTTCCCGGCCGTCTTAACAACCATAATGGCAAACCACAAAATCATCATTTTTCTTTTAGAGCGGAACAGTTTCTTTATTATTGGTATTTATAAAAAAGCTTCATATTGACTTCATAAAGGGAACCCTTCACTTCATAAAGGGAAATAAGCTCTTTACAATATCTAGTATCGTTAGCAGATCATTATAAGTTTTCCCGAGATTTCTCTGTATGTTTATTATATTTTTATAATAATACTTATTTTATACTTATATTTTATCATAATACGATCTATCAAAATTTAAACTGATAAACAACCTATATTGCATGTATTTTATGCGAGTCTGGCCTGGAAGGGTTGGCGTTTATTTATTTTTAATCATATTATATTGATTGAGTTCATAAAAAATCACACGGAAACAATCATCTGTCATATTTGAGTCTAATTTAAGAGAAATTTAATAACACTGATGCTTTGTTATAGGCGAATAATATTCAAAAATTTAAAATAACAATTAAATATAAATATTTATGATAAATATAAATATTTTAGTAAATATTTGAGGCTGATATCACCAACCGCTGATTACGAAACCTCATCCAAACCCAAATTGATAAGATGACCCTTATCTTAATCCTCCCACCAACGCTCCGGTCTACCTCTCGAACGTTTCGACGCAGCACATGCTAAATTTTTATCGGGATCGATCTTTATAAGACTAACAACATTGCTGACCCGTTTCAACCGCAACAATGCTAGCACTATTCGAACAAAAGGGAGCCTTTTTCGCGATTTCTAAAAATACTAAAAAAATACTTAATTCGTTGAAGGCTTTTCTCAACATTATTGGTCATCTATCACATCCTTATAGAGCAGATGATAGGATAATAGTTTTATAAAAAACTAATTTTAACTTAAGGGAGCGGGGTGGCTCAGTGATCTAAGACAAACCATCTCCCTGCACAACCGTTGTCCTTGATAAAGTACAGTCTCTACCATGTAGTGAACCCCAGACCCCTTCATGGGTTGTACATTATTATATATACTCACAGATGATCGAAATATTGGGAAAGTGATACTGATACTGGTTCTTACCTGAAACAAAAGAAATGAGATTTACATTAAGACAACGAATAAAATTTCGATAATAGGCATAAAATAACTATTAAATAATATTAATGTAAGATACTAAACTCTTCTTCTTCTGTCCCTTCCTCCGTTTACCTTTCAGTGTGGAGATTCTTCTACCCAACTGTGCCAGACCTGTCAGTCCCGTGCCATCAACATCATCATTTGCCCAGGGTTTTTTTTTTCCTTTTTCCTCTCCCAACTTGCAAACATATTCTCTATACGAAGTTCGTGGTCTTCCTCACGGTCTCGTGCCTGTAGTTCTAGCTTCGAACGCCAAGGAAGGCCTCGATCGTACTCATTCGGCAAATGTGTCCAAACCACTTCAGCTGCCTTTTCTGCAAGGAATCTTTTAATGCAGGGATTCCTAATTCTTCCCTTATTCTTAGATTTCTCACCCAGTCTCTTCTTGTTTTGCCAGCGAATCTGCGGAGTTATTTCATTTCTACTGCGGTGATTCGGCTTATATGCTTCTCCGTTGTGACCAAACTCACACATCCATACATCAAGGTAGGGAGAAATATCGCTCTATAAACATGGAGTTTTACTTTTATACTTACCTATCGTTTGCCCACAATTGTGTTGCAAATCTGATAATAGACCTGGTTAGCTTTTATTATTCTGTTAGTAATTTCTTGTTCTAGCCTTCCCGACTTGCAAATAGTTTTTCCCAGGTAAGTCAAGTCATTAGTGCTTTTAAACTCTTCTCCATTGCAGAAGAAATGCACGCCTGTTTCCTCCTCTCTAGAGACTACGAGTACTTTACTCTCAGTAGAGCTAATTTTCATTCCTTTACGCAGAAGCTCCTCCTGCCACTCAACTTTTGCTTGTTGCAACTATACTAAACACATAGGAATGTTTATATAAAATACCGCTCAAGTGCATACACATTTACTAACATTAATTTATTAAATATAATATCCATGTGTATCCCCTTTCCACTAAAAATACATAAAGCAATAAGAGTTTTTGTATAATACGCAATAAATAAATTTAGAACTAAATACTTGGAGTAATTCAAGTTTTTATTTATACTATGTATTTGTTTGAATAGTTAAGTTTTGTTACTTTGAGACCTACTAGTCGTTTCAATTATTTTGATGAATTTATTGATATTTACAACTGTAATAATATTACAACAAGTAAATCTGCTAATATGACCAAATGACATGAAAGAAAAAAACACTTGTGGAGAAACTACCCATTGGTAGCACTCCAATAAAGTTCTATAGTAGAAGGTTTCGAGGCCATCTTCTTTTCAGACGCCTCGGAAAGTTATCAGGAATAGTATGGGAAGCAAGTTGAGAGACTAGCGGATTCAATTGTGTATGGAGCTTGTCATGGAAGGATAGGTATCTAGTTTGGGCCAAATCAGCAACATATGGGATATTGAGATCATGATGGATTTTTTTTCATGATGAGTTTGTTTGTGACATAATAAGGAGCATTGAGGATTTTACGAAGGATATCACAGGCCAACAAAAAAAACCTTTTTGAAAACTTTTTTAATTTTAATAGCTGATCTTGATAGATTTTTATGTGCTGAATCCAAATCTGCTCGTAGTTTTTATGTATCACCCTTAGTTTCCAAGCAAAATGTATTTTATTATATAGTCTAATACCCATTTACAGTATATAGGGAAATCAATGAAACACTGTAGAATCGTAAAAATGGTTTGTATTTACAGTATAATACTTGGAATAGTAATTTTATGTGATGATACAAGGTTCACTTGTCAACTGGAATTGGTTTATATTTTCTTTCCCTTTTTTCCTTGAAGCTTCTTGTGTAGCTTTTCCTGCGATGAATAGCTTGCTGAACTTCCCGGTGAAGTGACCAACAGTAATCCCCCATCATGTTGGTATTCCAGCGGCCCTGGTAACGTTTTTCCATCACTTTAACTTCCTGGTGAAAACGCTCACCTTGCTCCTCACTAACATCTCCTAAATTTTCCGGGAAGTAATCGAGGTGGCTGCTCAAAAAGTGAACTTTCAGGCTCATCAAACATCCTAACTGTTCAAATTTTTTTAACATGTTAGCAACAATAGCCTTATATTCTGGGTCTTTTTCATTTCCCAAAAACTTGGTGACAACTTGCTTGAATGAAACCCATGCTTCCTTTTCATTTGAGGTCATTGTGGATTCAAAGTTAACGTCAAACATCATTTTTCTAATATCAGGCCCGGTAAAGACGCCTTCTTTCAGTTTAGCTTCTGAAAGGTGTGGAAACTTCTGACAGAGATATTTGAAACAAAGCCCATCTTTAGGCAAAGCCTTTACAAACTGTTTCATGAGACCTAACTTAATTTGTAGTGGTGGTAGGAGCACGTTTTTTGGATCTACAAGGTTTTTGCGTAAAATGTTCTTCTCGCCAGGCTTTAAAGACTCCCTAGCAGGCCAGTTCTTTCTGCACCAATGTTGATTCCGAGCTCTACTGTCCCATTCACACAAGAAACATGGAAATTTGGTAAAACCCCCTTGCTGACCAAGGAGCATGCACGTAACTTTCAAATCACCACATATCATCCAACCGTGTGCAGAATAACCTATTTTATTTAACACTATTTCTAGATTTTCGTAACTCTCTTTCATATGTACAGAATGACCGACAGGTACAGAGGCATACATGTTACCGTTGTGTGCTAAAACTGCCTTCAAACTATTTTTGGATGAATCAATAAACAACCTCCAATC
>CM073761.1:87743529-87791908 GCA_037127475.1 Arma custos | reverse complement strand
CTCCTCCACTCTCTGCCTCTTCCAATCACATTATTAAACAACATAATTTAGCTAAATTTTTTAATATATCTAACATAATTTATAATATATGAGAGGAAAATAGTTGACTGGATGATAGAATGGAGAGCGGAGATAGTTGGGGGGTGCAGTAAAAAAAACACCAAATAATTACTAGACTTATATTTTGTTAGTGCCGACGTTTTCGACTTACAGTGTAGGTCATCTTCAGGGCTATGAGAGAGAAACAAACAGAACAAAAAATATATAAAAACGTTACAGTAACAAGAATATAGTGACATGTAATGTAATAACATTACTCATTACATTTCTCTCTCATAGTCCTGAAGATGGCCTACATTGTAGGTCGAAACGTCGGCACTAACAAAATATAGGTCTAGTACTTATTTGGTGTGTTTTTGACTGCACCCCCCAACTATCTCCGTTCTCCATAATTTATAATAATTGTTTTCTCAATTTTGCCTTGATCATGTGGAGATAAAAGATTGATTCGGAATCCCCAACGCTTAAAATAAATATTCTAGAAAGTGTAGCCATTTTATTAGACCATAATATATATTTTCCTTCTAGTATGCTTCCAAGGACTACGTTTCTTCAATTCGCCGCTTCTTTTCCGTCTCCTCAGCTCCCAAATCTCCTTCTCTGCTCTGTTTCTGCTTCCTCCCTTTGTTAGAGCGACCCCCGCCTTCTTTTTAGGTACTGAAAACCAATAAATTTGTACAAAGAGATTATCCACAAAACCACCTCCGTCTAATAAATGACGATACATAGCTTGGACCCCTCCAAACGGCCTAACGTCAAAAGAATGCGGTATAATAAGGACGCTAAGAATCGGACAGAAAGAGATCACTCATATTCATCTAGTTTTAGGACTGTATCAACCAACCTGCTAAATTTGTGCTATTACAAAACTTAAAACGGATCATCTATTTGAATGTAAAAAAATATCAAATAGAACGAATGAATTTGAACATTAAAACATGTCTACCGTTCAAAGAAAATAATAAAATACAGAAGCTGTTTTTGTACTTAAAAGCCGCGAAGTTAATTCAACAAATTGAAGTAGAACAGTCGCCGCTAATGACCCCATAAGTCGAAGTTGAACAAACTCAATAAAAAATAAATGAAAAACATGATCCTTCTGTAATATCTGATGGAGTATTCCTCAGCCTTTTTCCACATCTGCAAACCGTGTATTCTTTAATTTTCAAATATTTGAAAATTCTTCCAGTTAATCGCCTGGGATCCATTCTGCATCTATAGTTTTTTACATTATTGTATACCAAATATTGTTGCCATATTCAATTCAAACTTTAACTGGGCCCAACATTTTTCTGAGTATTATCCTTTGTTCAATTTCGAGCTCCTCAGCCAGTCTTTTTCCTTACAGAGTTTGGTATTCTGCCCTACATGCAATGCCTCTGGCCTTATCACTATTAAATATTTCCGAAGTTGTGGTTTGATAGAGATCGAATTTTTATATTGTTTATGCTCTGATTTAAATTTGCAGTTAATTACAGTTTGATAATTTTGGTTCTTTCTCGGTAGCATTTTGCTCGATGATTTCGTTTATGAATTTGTCTGTCATTGATTTCCAGTACTTTTTTTTTCCTTAGTGTAATCTTTTTTAACACTCCCAATAACAGAATTCGCCAAGAACCCATTTTGTTTTTAAATTAACTAATTAATTACTGTATGTTTTTTCCAACTACCTCATGTATTCAAGTTGTCAATATGCAGAAGTTAAAATAGATGCTCGTTTATATTATTGTTATTTAGTAATTTTAGGCTAAATAACCATTGTACTTACTTGATGTATTATTATTTATTTTTTTTTTTTTTGCAGGTGAGTATTTTTGGACTTATTGTTTTAACCGCTGATTGTAAGGTAACATATGGTATATATATATATATATGCCAAATAGTATATAATAATGAAAGAACATTGAAGTATAACAATTAACAATTATTTGCATATTAATTTATTTTCTGCTTGTCAATATAAGGAGCCTTGGAATTTAATAATTTAACTTTAAATTCCAGGCTTAATAAAATATCTTAATATACACCTTACCTATCACTAAAAAACATCTTTTTTATTAAGAAAACTTATATTTCCTTTAGCATATTTTCATTATTTTAAGTGGTTTCGCTGAGGGAAATTTCTTTCGTCATTACTTATGTTATTGAAATTAAAACTACTCGTAAACTAAAAATATTATTTTATTTTTATGTATTTTTTGGAGGTGGAAACTCTTTTTCCCTATTATGTTACTGTAGAGAATCATCACAATGAAATAATAAAATATAAACAAAACAGCTTAACAGTATAACTTTACCACTAAATAAATTAAAGTTTACCAGTAGTTACTTCTGAAATTACTTAATTGTTAATTTACTATGTTTATTTAAATTTAGCCTCATGGAATTTTCAGATTAAGTTACAAATCTGATTTATCCCTTCTCACATCCAAGCCCAGATAATGATAGGTAGTATCTCAAAGAATGAGCCCTACTGCCTACATGTTAATTAAAATAGCTGGTTTGTGTTAATCAATAATCTGTTAATTAATAGTAGATTAATAATGGATGGAAGTGGATCCGTGGATTGGTTCGAGTTTCTCCCGGCGGTTCCTTGATCCAGTTCTGGTTAGGAGTCCCCTCAAGTAGGTTAATGGAGTTCAACCTCTCTTAGCAATTGAAATAAAGAATCTATCCATGTTTTACTGCCATCATCCCCTTCTTAACCTTTAAGCGATTTCTAATTATAATTTTACGATTCTCATATCACGTACGAATTATTACCTTCCCGTGAGATCCCTGGTTCTTTTTACTATCGTATCTCGTTCGGTAAGCATGTATATGCTATGGGAAAGCTACACTGTTTCCGTAATCAACTTTTTCCCCTTCAATCCAATTAAGCATTTCGATTAGTTATAATGCGTAGTGACTAAGTAATTAATATTGGTATATTTATTGAAATGTGTTGAATGTTGAAAGTTGATTCCATCCGTTTTTATGGGTCGGCCTCAAGTAAAGGTCCTATAGCATTCCTGAACTTTCGCAAGTATTGCCTTACAAGTTTTCTTCTGAAGTGCATAGCAAATATATTCATCTTAAAAACTTGGATATATTATATCCACCACTATGGTGCGTATTTTTTTAAATACGAATCTAGTCCAAATGTCTTGCAAGGATATTGATAAGTGTCTGTGAAGCTTTGGTTGCGTTGCTTATAAAAAATTCTATGTAATACGAAGTATATTAACGAGCTTTCGTTGGAAACATGTTATAATACGACCAACATTTCGCTTTTGGTTTATATTAGCCTTGTTCGGTTTTGCAGTGTTTTTTACTTTAGAGGGATTCAAGTAAGCCACATATCTACAACTCTACAACAGAGTGTATCAAAATTACTGTTATTCTGGAAATAATTTTTGATTGCTTAATTTAATTTTAGCGAAGGAATGAACCAGAAATAAATCCATGCCCCTTCCTTAATTTGGAGGCAGCAAAACATTCGCCACTCATTTCATGCTTGATATTTTAAGTCCCCGCTGGAATTCAAATTTCGCCATGTGAGGAAATAGAATCTTTTTAATAATATGCATACTGTTTAAGTCATTTAAGCATTTTAGAATCTTTAAACTTTAATCTTTTTGACCGTGATAATATTGAAACGTATTGGCATCCATTGTGCCTTAGTATTTTTTTTTTACTAATGGTTTACCATTTTCCCCTCCAAAATCTATGTAATCCCTTTATTTTTGTTGTTATTTATCCACTGATCTTGCCTTTAGTAAACAAAATCTAACATATTATATTGCTTAAGAAGCCATTTAATTCACCCTTTCTAAGATAATGTAATATAATAAATAATTGTAAATGTAAATTTGTAAGATAATAATAAATGTAATAATGGCCTTCGGAAACTCACCTCAACTATGATGTGAGATCAAATTAAATTGACATTCAGCTCTTCAGAAAATGATGGGGATCTCATGGATCGTGTTTTATAAGTCTTAATCGTTTGGGCACCAAAATGGATATATTGCAGGTTAAGAATATCCATAATTCAAGAATAAAAAACTATTGTAAGCCTCCCTCCTGTTATTAAATTCATTTATTGTATTATTAGGTATTTTTAAATATCAAGATTTTTTTCCAAAATTGTTATTATTATAACGGCTATGTTTGTTGTAGATAATTTTTTTTGAAGAAACGTAAATTGTAAAACTTTTTTTGTTTTAACCATGACTTATTACTAACTACGGCTAGAGAGAACCTTGCAGAGACTAGGAATCCTTATCTGTTTCATTTCCTTCTCGACCTTGCTGGGATAATGAGCTTGTAAATTGTTTAGAGACCCTCTCCTCCTTGGAGGTTTAGATGGAGAAGAAAACAGGAATCGCGCAAATTTAATGAGGATAGTTATATAATGTTTGAAACTGTATTAGAAGGATCATGTATAGTCGAGTAGGAATATTGTGAGAAGGTAGAGAGAGAGAGAGATAGAGTCGGTGGGGGGGGGGAGCGAAGAAAACAGGCATTGCACAATATTTGATGATAATAGTTCTATAATTTTGAAACTGTATTAGAAGGATCATGTATAGTCGAGTAGGAATATTGTGAGAAGGTAGGGAGAGAGAGAGATAGAGAGGGTTAGGGGAGGGGAGCGAAGAAAACAGGCATTGCACAATATTTGATGATAATAGTTCTATAATTTTGAAACTGTATTAGAAGGATCATGTATAGTCGAGTAGCAATATTGTGAGAAGGTAGGGAGAGAGGGAGTTAGAGAGGGTGAGGAGGGGGGGAGCAAAGAAAACAGGCATTGCACAATATTTTATGACAATAGTTCTATAATTTTGAAACTGTATTGGAAGGATCATGTATAGTCGAGTAGAAATATTGTAAGAAGGTAGATAGATAGATAGATAGATAGATAGAGAGAGAGAGAGAGAGAGAGAGAGAGAAAGTGAGAGAGAGAGAGAGAGAGAGAGAGAGAGAGAGAGAGAGAGAGAGAGAGAGAGAGAGGGGTGAGTGAGAGTGTGTGTATGTGTGTGAGTGAGATAGTGTGTGTGTGTGTATGTGTGTGTGTGTGAGAGAGAGAGAGGGGGGAGAGAGCACACTCTTCACTGCACTAAAACGGATTCATATGGTACTCAGAAATAGAGGGCGAGATGAAAAAATGAAGAAGTGGAAAAAAATCCATTAAAAGACAAGCACGCACGTCATAAAATAAAATGCGCGCGTATTAACTATATAGAACGGAGATAGTGTAACGCTTTCTTCAATCAATCCGGTATTTATTGCCCCTTGGGAGAGTTATCTCCGCTTCGGCAGCTTGTTTATTAGTTCAACTTCCGCTTCGCAATAAATTTATAAGATTTATTAAAATTTAATTGAAATTCGTTTCCGGCGGTATTGTGGCCAAACGGCCTACCGCTTTCAATATAATATAAGTTTCAACAATGTATGTACTATATATTTGTATATAAACTTTCTCGCTAAATTGTGTTCTTCGAATTTGAATCACAAGTTGAAATTAAATCATTGCATTCTTTATCACATTTTGATCTTTTATTACTCTCGATGCCTTCCTGAATCTTGAAAGTATATCCATCCTTAAAATATTGATGTATTAATCTAAATAATACTTTAAAGTAAATTAGAATAAAATAACTAAAACTTAGAATTTATTACTTACCATCATTTATACCATCATTTCAAATTTCAATAATTTTTTTCCCCAGAATTTTAGTCAAATTCATATAATCCTTAGGCTTGACTGATTAACGCAAATATGTAAAGTAAACTTCAACATCACAAACAACCGAATATAAATGCTATATTACTTGCTATTATGACTGAAATCTGATAAGAATTGAAATAGTTGACCTAAAGTTATTATGATAGATATGACTGTGTCAAATCATTCGCTTATTTAATTAATAATTAATTGCGATGTGAGTTTCAGTGATTCCTGTAAATTTAGGAATATTTTGACCGAGTTCGTTGACTTTTTAAAGAATTATGTTTTAAACAGTTAAGGTTTTCACAGTCATGGTTTTTTGGAATTAGTCATTTATTTATTTTACCTACAACATGAGAGTTTTATCCGTTTTATTTAATGTTTTTACTACATACTGTAATATGAATTTTAAAGAAAAATATTTCTCTTTTTTTTATTAAATATTTGGAGATTTAAAAATTGGTTAATCCAAAGTTTCAGAAGTAAGAAAAAAATCTTTTTTAAGTTACCTAATGTATACTTTTTATTTTATGTATATTTTTTATTTTATTGTATACTTTTTAATTTATTTTATGCTTTTTATTGTATTTATTGTATGCTTTTTATTTTATTTATTGTTTACTTTTTATTTTATTCATTGTGTACTTTTTATTTTATTTATTTATTATTATTATTTATGTATACTTTTTATTTTATTTTATTTATATATTTATTTCTATTTTCTTATTATTTTTTTTCATTTATTGTATTTTTTTTTTTTTATTGAATGATTGTACAGCTATTTAGCCCAATTACCTATTGCCTAAAAGTGGCAGATTGTAATATTACAATAAAGTATTTATATACAAATAAAAGTTACGTAACGGGCAATTCTGCAGTTCTGTGGCCAAATGATTCAGTACCCACACAATTAATTGAACTGTGCGAACGTGAAATACTTGGTCGTGTCGCAAGGAAACGCGTGGGACTGTGCCCTACTGTTCTATAAAAAGCGGACAAACTCCTTAACTGCATCAAGTCAGCCTTAAGGCTGTGCTTCAAATAAATAGATTTGGTGACTATATTTTCTAAAATAAGTCGATATTCTATTAAAATATTTTAAAACAATTTAACTAAGGATTTTACTTTCGAAATTAATATCATAATCTTCATTTTCCAAAAATAATTAAGTTTTTTCAGACAGTCAAATTCTATACCGTTTATTTCAAGTCTTAAATATGACTCTTCGAAAACACTATTTACAATAAAAAACATTACTCTTATCTCTTGAGATGCTATAATAATATTTTCATTTAAAATTCTCCAAATGGATTGTAATAGAATATTGTTCAACCATTTTTTTTTTTTGTTAGTTGTTATAATTTTTAAATATTTGTATTTGAAAAGGAAATATATGACCAGGACCGGGACTCGAACCTGAATCCCCCACATATCCGTCGTGGTCCTTTATTTATGTATATATATATATATATATATATATATATATATATATATATATATATATATATATATATACTGGGACCGATTTTTAAATTTTATCAATTGATTTAATATTTTTTTTCATGACATCACCTTCTTTATATTTAGTCATAGTTTAAGAATTTTCAATTATACAGATTTGGTCTAATGCGCCGTTGAATACCAGAAATTAAAAAAAAAAAAATATCACGAGTATTACCGAAGCCAATATTATGACTTATTAAGGGTATGGAGCTTTAAATAATTATCTGTTATTACTAACCAGGAAATGAGTTCAATTTCCTTCAAACTATCTTTCTTTTAACCATTTTTTTTTTTTGTTTACTACCCATATTTATTTTTAATGTTTACTGCTCATTCTGAAATTGCTGTTTGTATATTATAGAGCGAAAACATCGGTGGATTAGTGTTTATTTGTTGACTCGCATTTCTATTTGTTTAAACAGGGAAATCGAGATTTTTTAAAAATAAGTCCTTAGTTTATCGTTTCTTGAAAAGATTTCGTGCATTTTTTTAATAATAATTTTTTGGAAATTACATTTTGTGATAGCGTACAGATTTATGTGCAAGTATAAAAGTTTGTGCAATATTGCAGTATAATTTAACCTTAAATAAAACCTGACCACTACAACCCATGAACGGTCTGAAGTTCAGTACATGGTTGAGACTGTTCTGTTTCTTGGAAAACGGTTGTAGAGGGAGGTTATTTGTTCTGGATTACTCTAAACCGCCAGGTTCTCCCCTTATTTTGGGTAGCTAATTTAAAACTTCAGGCGGGGTGAACCCCAGGAGGGTCCTAGATCCCATAGGATCCATCTCTGGCCGCTTATTAACAAATTAAATAAAAGTCTGCCAGCAAGCGGTATGTGAACCTCTCTTCACTCTCTCCATAATGTAAATAACAAAAAATAATTAGAAATAATTATGATAATAATTAAGAATTGTTTAAACTTGATTCATTGTTATTGTTACTTTATGGATTATATCTCGATAGTATGCTACATCTTAACATGTAAAGTACCACCTAAATCACGAGAAATATTTCAATAAAATATACTAGACCATACATATGGATCATGGTCTGATTCCACACCAAACACCTACAAATTTAAGTATTGGGTTTTCCACATAAGTCACTTTTTTATTGAATTCGAAACTTCTATTATAATAATAATTCAAGACAAATATATATTTTTTATTTCCATCGTGAATCTCATTGTAAATCGGATTTGAGGCGGCTCAATTGAAACAATTTTACTTATTTTTTAAAATTACTCTTCACTATCTTTTTCTTTATTCTTAGTTTCACGCTTGGCAACAAATACCACACTTCTAAGAAATGTCCAATTTAATAAGGCTCTGATTTGTTATAACTGAGGTCGATGGTTTTGCGAAGTTCGTCCAGAATTGGCTCCTGATTTACCTAATAGTATATCTTGGATTAGGACTTTTTTTAAATGTAGTTTGGGGAATGAATTGATGGGTAAGAAGAAAGAAATTTTTTTTTCTAATGGATCAGAATGAAAAAGTGATCAATATCAGTCTTTGAAGATTCGAAAATTCAGTAAATTTGTAGAACACCTTTTGAACCCGATCCATTAAAAAAAAAATAACTTTACCTAGCATTTTATTAAATATACTTTCTAGTAAGTATAATTATTAAAAAATATACTTAAAATACATTTCATAAAAATGTATCCAGTGGTCAGATGTACCTACTAATGGAAGCTTAATTTAGTTCTCTACTCCCTCTTCATTCAATTAGCTACTCACTTATTTTCTGACAGTCTACTAGGAGCTGACCTTTGTGGCCTCAGAATGGATCCTTTGACTCTGCGTTAACTAATGGCGCTACCCTTACTGTGAGAAGAAGTTCACCTATATCATTATTAAACCTTTGGTATTTCTCCAAATCTAACATAAAAGTATTGCTATTTTTTATTTAATTGTTTATTGACCTTAAGTATTGGTGGATAATCTGACGTCGAATTAAAGAAATATTCATTTAATAGTATATATTAGACCCCACAATGTACCAATAAATAAATGGTTCTTACAAAGGGATACTTTGAAAGAAAAAAAATGTAAAACTGGCATTTTTGGTTGCAATTAGTTATATTTAGTATTACGTTTAGCAGAATATATTTTTTATCTAGGTAAAATTGAAAGCTGTTTCACAATATAAAAGTTTCTATTATTTGTAGGTTTTGTAGTCTAGCGTCGGTCCTGGGTTCAAATCCCGTTGCTGGCAAGATTTTTATTTAATCTCTTAGTGGCCAGAGATGGATCCTATGGAACTAGGGCCCTCCTGGGGTACACCCCGCCTCTATAATGTGGATACCCAAAATAAAAGTCTGGCGGTTGAGCGTGATCTAGGACAAATCAAAACTGCATAACCGTTGTCCAAGAAACAGTCTCTACCATGCACTGAACCCCAGTTTACGGGTTGTAGTGGTACAGCCAGCTCTATTACTTGATTACAAGTTCAAGGCGTGACTAATAAATTATCATAGCATTTATTTTGGTCCAGATTATCTAATAACCGATCGTTATTTTAAACATCGATTATCACTTAAAATGAGTAACATTAAATTAAATGAATAATATAAAAATAAGAGAAAAAATCTAATGTGCCTTCGCAGCTATTAGGGTCTCGGGCGATTACTAACAATATATAAACAACACCTAACATAAAATTTATTAAAAATATCAGGATATTTTAGCTAATTTGAACTCTTTAATATTTTGGCTTACTTATATATTTTTTTATTTAAGCCTGATTGTTCATTATCTGTCTTCATTTAAATCTATAGGTAAAGTTTTACGTAGATATCTGTTTTACGTGTATGTATATATATATATATATATATATATATATATATATATATATATATATATATATATATATATATGTGTGTGTGTGTGTGTAATGTTTAAATCATAATTTCTTGGAATTGTTGTATGAAAAACACATATATGCCTCTATAGCACTTTAAGGGTTGATGAGTATTCCTCTTTGTTGCATTTAATCTAAACGGCCCACATAAGTATAACTGTTGTTGATAACTGAGAGGCCATCCAAAGCTGAGAGGTTTAAATGATTTAATAATCGTCATATGTCAGGCCCTTCGAGGCGATAAGAAGACTCCAGCTGAAGTGAAGATAACACTCCAGGCTCCCTTCCAAAATCTGTCCAGGTAATGCACCGAAAACAAGCTGATAAACGCCCCAGACATATTACCTTCCCTTCTATCTATTTAATGTCATCCACTCTTCTCAGGTCTTTCAATATTTCTGGATCATCTACTTCCCGTCCAAGACATTCTTCTCCATGACAGTAGTATCTCGTTTATGGAACGTTGAATAATACCCACAACAATCTAGAGGTATCTTGCTCTCATATTTTCTTTTAAATTTTGTTTAAACAAAGAGAGACTCCGATGGTTTTTAATTAACTCGAACCTAAAAAAGATTTCATTTTCGGTCTTTGTTTAGGGAAATGAAGACGATAATTCATAGGCTCTGGGCGAACGTTGTATTTTTGTTGAATAAGCCGCGCTGACGGAGCTAACAAACATAAATCACTGGCACTAACAGTCCGGTCCAGTCCTCGCCAACAGAAACAAAAAAAAAAAAAGAGGCATTCTACATTTCTTTTTCAGAACCTTTGGCTTTCCAGTGTTTAAGATCGACTCGGCTTCCTGGAGGGTGGTAGTTTATGCTGTGTTAAAAAATGGTTCTCCATTAATCATGGAATTTTCTTAAAGCTATAAAAGAATACCTAATGAATTGGGTTGTCGGGGATAACAGTAAAGATTCTTAAATTTTAAGAATGAATTTAGTCGGTACTTCTCAAATTTTAGTTTTTATTATTATTATATTATTAAATAATAGTGGAGAAAATTGTTTATAAATTAAATACATATAACGCAATTAAATTAAATATTATTATATTTATAGATATAAATTACAATTAGATTTAATCATCAGTTAAGTAGATTTAAAATATAAATTGAATTAAATTATTAATTTTAAGTGTAATAAGAATATATGACTAATTAAATTAAATTAAACAATAGCGGATAGTAGTGGACGGAATAGTTTATAATTTAAATATAAATAAGATACAATTAAATTAATTGAAATTAATAATTAATTTTATATAAAATATAAATTTAATTTAATTATGGAATATGAAAGTACTGTGTATTAAATTAAGTTATTAATTTATAATTAAAATTATACTACAAATTTTTAATATTAAAAAATTAGAAGAAAATCATTGAAAAGACTAATTAATATACTTAATGGCACGTTCTTATGTGTGAACACTATAGATTGGTTTGTAATAAAATCAATGACTGAGTCAATATTCATTTTTCATATGATAACTAATTAAAATCTAAACGATATATTTTTTTTAAATAAAAAGATATAAATATAAACTCAATTACATTATCAATATAAACAGAAACATAATCGGTCCATATCATCACTCAATTTGGACATACTCGTACACGACGAGCTCGATCAAACATCAGAAAGGTTTTATATACATAGGCTCCTAAATTTAAATATAAAAATAAAATATATCAAAGGTAATTCAGGCTGGGAGATGCGATAATTGTCAAATTGACTAAATTGAAAAAATGATTAATCCCTTTAATTGTCGTTTAAGTTTAAATGTATTTATACAAGTTTAATCAAATACTGACAGCTGACAACTATTTCAATTATTTCATCTCATACTCAAAATGACACATCACTTCTAATTAACTTTTGAGTACTAATAATTTATAAACTTTGTTTTTAGTAAACAATTAGTTTAGTACAATTATTTGTAGGTTCTACTTTGTTGGGTGCACTCAAACGTGGATTTCATTTAATTTCCCTGACAATCCAAGTCTCATCCCAATCAGTTAAAATTTTTCTAATACTTTTAACTTTTTTTCTGGCAATGTACTTTTCCTTCTTGAATCTCTCCACTATATGCTGGACAATTGATCGGCTTTTTAAAATAATTTCAGCTATTTCATTTAAATATTTCCCGTCATTAAAATGTTGAATAGCCAACTCACGTTCTTTTAACGTTGTGTGTGCCTCCATTTTCGTAAACAAATTTAAAAAAACGTCAGTTTTTCTTCAACTCGCTTTGAAAAGATCCAAACGCTTTCGACACAAGAGTTTAACTGAAGTAAAATAGTTTAAGGTAAACAAATATTAGGAAGAACTAAGATGTATCATTTTCACTGTGAAATAAGTAATTCTAAACAAATGTGTTTTATTTTTATAATTAAGTCCTTGTTTATTTTTAAATGTTTATATACGAAGTACATACTTCTAGGATGGTTAGTGATACAATAAATTATTCTATTTAATGTAATATAATTTGAACTATTTATTTATTCAAAGACATCTATAAATATCCTGGTGTAGCATTTTGACTGGGAGCCACTGTACAAGACCCGAAAATTTCAATTTAACTAAGAATTTAACTCATAAATGGCTCATAATTGATGACAGTTCTCATTCACTGAATAGAGTAGAAGAAACATTTTAAAATGAAACTTAAAACTGCCAACCACAAGAATGGCACAGACCTAAATAAATTTCTATTTATTAAATAAAATTTCGTAACTGTCAGAATTTTACACTTCGATAAATGTCAGGCCGATTTTATGGAATTCATTTGTAGTTTATAATTTGAAAAAAATACTGAGGAGGTTTAGTGCATCGTTTAGTTTTTAATCATTTATCATATATAAAAAATGAATATTGACTTTATTACAAACCAATTTAGTACTTTATTTTTATTTAAGTAACATGTTTGTATTAACTTAAGAAACGTATCTGTATTTTTTGTAACTTATGTTTTTTTTTACAATCTGTCATATCAATGCAGTATAGGTATTGAAAATAATTTTTTTTTTTTTTTTTTTTTATTCAGACATTACAATCTGCCACTTGTGGGCAACAAGCAATGGTGCTATGAAGCTACAATCATTCCATAAAAAATCAATGATATAAACGAATAAATGCATAAATAAATACATACAAGCGAAAAAGTATATACAAAAATAAAGTAAAAAAAAAAATATATATATAATAAAAAAAAAATATATATAATAATAATAAATAAAACATAAAAGAAATATACTGTACACATTCATACTCTATTTACTATTTGCCTGGGGTCCCCGAACTGAGCTTCTTCCTCATGAATGAGGGCAAAGCAGGAGTCCGGGAGGCCTCAGCTCCATTTCCCAGCCGCGTCACTGGCATTAAACACCAATGGAAGCTGGGAAAATAATTAACTATAGGATCTATAATGTTCACATGTAAGAATGTCCCATTAAGTATATTAATTAGTCTTTTCAATGATTTTCTTTTAAAGCAATAGGAACATGTAAATTGAATATATTGTCAGTTAAAACAGTTTACTAAAATGAATCCATCAATTATTATCTAGAATAGATATAAATTTTCAGATATTTTTACTGGATCTTAAACACTTCTACCAAATGTTCCTGATGTTGAGATGTTTAAGATGATTTAACTACGGTTTCATTTTGATTTTATAATTTATGAATTCAAATGTATTATTATGTGCTTTCATAACTGGCGACTTTTCTCTTAAAATGGCAGAAAGCAAGAGCCACCCCTCATCGCATGTACAATTAGGGGTATTTAATGAGTGTGGAAACCTCCTGAATGAGAGAGAACTTTTAATGATCTCAGCTAAATTTATGGTCCAGTTGGTACATTCAAAGGCATCTACCTAGTTTACAAAATATGTTCTCTTGCCATTTATATTAATTATAAATAGCTTTATTAAATAATGTGCAACTCATTTCGAATTTTTTATTTGAATTGTTATAAGTAGGGTCAAACGGGGCTGGATGGCTTTGGGCTAAGTTGGCCAATGGCGCTTTATTCACCCAAGAGGCTCTTTAGTGTCACCATTCTTCCACATGCCGTCCTATTCTATAGGCAATTATCACAAAGTTTCAGGTATCATGTGAAATCCTTTTTCAGTGTTTTATGTTTTATCCATGTAAAAGTGGTTTTATTAGTTTTTTCAGCATGATAAAATCAATCCGCGTCAATAAATTCTTCTATTCTTCATTACACACTCTTCTCATATCCATTATAATTATTGTAATGCAAAAGCGATCTCTATATTTACTATTCTGAACTTAAGCCAGCCATATTTGAAAGCAGTTGGTCAATATGTTTTCAATATGATGTTGGATGTTTGGTATATTACTTAATTTTTATATTTTTATATATTCAACCTATGTCATGTTTTCATACGAATCCTATTCGTATAAGACGTGACAACTTGCTCGGTATTAGGGTTGGTTGGCACGTTTTGGCTTTGATATTCTACTCATAGAATATCAGCCTGATCGTCATAATATTCAACGATCTTGATGAAATTTGTATTTGTCACCCCAACATTAGTAAGCATGGAAAATCAAAATGTACAATGTGGTTACTGTTAAAAGAATTTCTTTAAACTCAGGAAATATGCAGCCGTCGAATTTTTGGAAAGTGTGTTTCCAGTTTATGGTGGAAGTCCTCTGGCATTAATGAATCAAAAGGTGTTAGGAGAAAACACAGCAGGTTGTCGGGAGTGCGCTGTTATCGCGTTTTCGTAGCTTTCCCCATTCTCTTGTAATTAAATTATTCATTCACGTGGTCTGTTGACTTTTTTTCTGCTCGCTTCGACAGCAGCAAGTGTCGGCCTGTCCTGCGATACTTCAGGATCCATTTATTCCGACTCTCTTTTATTTTTTATTAGTTATATAGTTGTGTAGGTGTCAATCTGTTACAATACTAGATCAACTACTAACATACCGACTACTATCAACTCAATCATTTACTATCTAAAATACATTTAATAAACGGGTTACATTGTTCTATAGCTGCCAGTGAAAATTGTTGTGGTAGCTTATCATTTTATACTTGGATGATTCAAATTTGTGTGAGATTGAGTTACATTATTTATATAATTAGGTTACTAAATAAATCTTTGTTAAACTTCAGTATTAGGTTAAAATTATAAAAATAAAATAAACAAAACAATATAGAAGTTAATCCGTAGATATATTAATCAATTTATTACAATAGACTAGGACCCTTCTACTGTCTCTTGAAAAAGTAGTGACTTCTTTGCTATTTTCCGAATCCTAATTAGCACTACACAAAAGCTCATTTCTGAGCCAGGATGTAACACCTGTTCGATTCTCCAGCTTTAGCACCTATTTACCGTCCACATCCTCCGTTCTAGTCCCCTTGTCCCCTGCCTTTTTGATCATTACTTTCGAGTCTGCTGAGGCATACAATTCTCTAAATGCTACCCACCAACTATCGGCGGATTAAATTTAACTGAATGCAAGAGCGTGACTTCTACTCTCCGTTGCAGATCATGCCACCCGGCCTATTCACCGATACATTCCTAACCATTTCCGACTCGGTGAGGTACCCAGGATAACCTCATCCATAGCAAGAACTTAATAGGAATACTGCCAACATTTAGCACTTATTGAAAGAAATACTTATAACACTGGAAGTCATGAAGGGTCTGTGATTCAGCGGATGGTAGAGAATATACTGTTTCTTCTGCACTTCGCCTCAATGTTTGTGTTGGGAGTTGATTTGGCTGAAATCAAACTCAATCCTCATGTTTTTCTCTCTATTAAGGGTACCGGCTTTATGGACCCAGGAGGGCCTGCAGATGGCATACTGGGCCATTCCGTGGTATCGCAATACTTAATTCACCCTAGCCTTCTGGAGATAAATTGTATTGGACAGTGATATACTCAATCGTTCTAAATTATGAAATTTTCTTTATGTCCAGAGCATAATATCAAGGTCTTAAAAATCTGGTCAGAGCCCTTTTCATTGTTTGATCAGATCCAATCATCCCTATAATCCTCCTTGTAAATTAAAACTCCAGTATATATGTGTAAACAAACAATTATTCTCTTGCTAATAGGAACTAGCCATAATTATTAATATATTTAGACTCCACCTATTTATCTTAATGCTGAAGTATGATCAATTTTAGAGTTACTAGGTCACCTTCATCATCATAATCATTCTCTCTACCGTTCATGCAGTGTGAGGTTTCCTTCAACAGTTGTTGTTAGGAGCAATTTATATGTCGTTATGATTTCATGAATAAAAAATAGTGACATATTAAAATAAACATAATAACAGCACTCAGTAATTCAAAACTATTATGTATGGAATGCATAAACATCGCACAGGAGGATGGTCAGAGTGGCTATCTAGATATAAATAAATTATTAAATGAAAGTAAACGGTTCGGACCTCACTGTTTGCCTTTATGGTGAATGACACTTGAAGGATTATAAAATTAAGAAGTGATTCCTCCATCATACCTTGCTTCCACCATTACCATCTTTTTGATTCAACAAGCATTCGTTATCATTTTACTAATAAGTCTATTTCAGTATACTTCAGAGTTAACATGATCCCAAACATCGCATCTTCTTCTTTGACTGATGAATTTATTATGAATTATATTCAAATAGGAAAAACCAAAAGCATTGTGTGTTCTCTGACCACCCTCTAATCAAAATCAACTGACTACACCTTTACCAAAAATTATATATACCTTCCTCCTCAGATAATGGTAGGTATAGTGGAGGTTGTCTGATCGTCTCAAACATGCGATATCCTCCGCGAAGGGTGTCGGATTATAATTTCAGATTTATGTTGCATCGCATGCTCAGAGGATATTTTATCCTCATTATTCCTCCAGGATTTTTCCAAGCCCATAAATTCTTCGTAGAAATATTCGATTCTGCACCTTAATAGGATAACCCCGCACCGTTGTAAACAATAGGAAATAACATTATATTGATATTTTCGCAAACTTGTCTCATGTTCGATGTTTAGGAACATTCCTTGATAAGCTGCCTCTGTCATACAGTGAAAATTTCGAAGAATCCCACATCACGGAGTCCCAAGATAGTACAAAAACTAAGAAGTTTTACTCCGAACCGCAAACTACTTGAATATTCTAGATAGTTGGAGAGGAATGCCGAGAACGGAAGCTTTGTACAATGCTTAGCATATGAAGCATTCGGAGCAGATACCTACCTAACTCTCAAATTTCACAGTAGAAATTTCAGTTTAGTGTAAGTGATCGGACTGAGTATGGTCGTTTAAAAGTTTCGATAATACACTCATTAGTACAAAGGAGTATATCGTGTTCGATTCATAAATAGTTTTACCATTCATGTTTACGCAAATCTTTGATATTAGTGTACACTTTTGGTCAGACTTTTATATCTTAGTCACTTATTTTCCACAAAAAAAAATTCATACTCAGTAATATTGTGATACATCAGGATTATAAGTTTTAATAGTTGTAGAGTTATAAGAAGTATTCAATATACTTCAGCCAAAGAACTTCTTGCTATTACTTCGTAATTATGACCACTGTAAGAACCAAATAAAGGAAATAAATTTGTGAGAAAAAGCTTGTAGGTGAAATAGAATAATCACAAACGCCCCATAGTTTTTTTGAAAGGGGGTGCTCATTTTGCTGCTCAACTGTGATGCTAGCAAGAAAAGTAAGTTTGCTTTATTGAGAGCAAGGAGCTGAAGTGTGCTTGTCCATCTGCTATTTGTTTTCCTTAATCAGTTGCTGAAAGTTGAAGCCTTATTATACTTCCTTGAGTGGGACTTAAAATGTGTTACTTGTAATGTTATGGCTAAAACCACCCTTGCATTAGAGAAGTGCATAAACTATTTTCGGTATAATGTTATAGATACTTTTCAAGAAATGTTGGATCTACAATTTTTAAACCCAAGGCTAAAAAATATATATATGGAGAATAAAAATAGATCTCAATTTCAAAAGTAATTTTATATTTTAATCAATTTATTGATGACCTTACTGGAGTTGTTCGATCTCACGTCCCGCGTTCCGTATTGGTAATTATATCATAACCTATTCCTTGGTAAATGATCTACTCAACGTTTATCTTTTTCGGTGCTATCAAATACCAGTTATTGCTATCGATTTGGAATGATATCATTTATGAAATATATCTTGGAAACAATTCTAGCTGCTCAATTCCACGTTTAGCGTGTATCCTATCAGGCGAGAACTTGTTTAAACATGATGTTAAGTGACATAACTTTGCCTGAATATGATTATTCATTCAGTAATTGAAGGGAACACATTTTAAAACGGTCGTGCGAATGTTTCAATTAGTTTTATTTATTTCAGTCACAATGATGCGTGGAATGTTTTATCTTATTTATAACGTACGTCGTTCTGGGATTCGGGCCTAAATTTGTTTTACAAATTTCAATTGTATCAGCCCTGAATAGGGCAAGATTAGAGCACTATAGGGCTTGTTATCCTCCCGAATCAATTTGGAGGAAGGGTGTCCCTCGGCATTTAGGCTGAAAGAAATCAGCGGCTTCGGAAATTCAGCAAAATAGATTCCAAACGCAGTCTGAATATGTTATCTCCCCGCTTTGTATTCGTGCTGGATCTAAAGAGGGCGCGCCCGCACTTCTCGTCCAACTTGTTGATAACTCGCCGTGTTGTCTTTATAGGGAGAAATGGCAGATCCACAAATCCCTCCTGCTTTCTATCAATAGGCTACTACTTATACAACTCTACTACAGTCATAAAGATGCCTGACTATAGTGTGAGTCTTCTCACATCTGTTGGAGGATGTCGCTGCCAATCTGAAAGACAGTTAATTTCGTTAATGGTCAGTTAGTTCCCTTGTTTATTATATATTCAGGTATAGACATGCGCCTGGAATAGACAAATTTAGCTGCATTTATAGTTAGTTTTCTACATATTCAAAAAAAAAAAGGTCAGATATATAATTCCTTAAATAATGTTAAACTATTTATTAGATACCTAGGTTTTGACCCACATTGAAGGTCTTCTTCAGGGCTTTTAATGTAGATCAGAAGTGTGGGGTAGTGCTAAATGGCCATTTTCTTCTCCTTATTGATATGGAGAACTAATAGTCATTCAAGAATGAAATGTGTCTGCAGAGATGATATCTTATTTATAGCATTTAATAATTTACATTGAGAAAAAAGGACCATTTATAATACTACATTAAATTCATAAATTCCTTTCTTATTTACAAGCCTTATTTAAATATATAATGTTTTATAGTGACGTTTCAACCTCTATTTATACTATTTCTCAGACATATTAAATGTGTCTAATATCATTCATACTGTGTTATAAATCAGTTCATTGTCCAAGTGTCCAATGGATATTAAGTGTAATTTTTATTTGATTGCACTAAAAGAAGAAAAAAAATTGTTTAAACAAAAAAATTTGTTTTAAAAAAGTATATTTTTCATTATACGAGTAATTTGCATTATTATATAATTTTTATAGTAATATCTATAGTTATATATAATATTTCAGTATTATAAGACAGAGAGGTAATTCTCATACATCCTTCAATGGGGAGAAAAATCTGAAGGTTGTGCTTAACCTTAAGCATGATCACTCAATAGATCGTCGAGGAACAGTATTGCCAATTATTGCACGATTTTTTTAATATGTGCTCAGTTTGAACTTTCTATAGTTTATAAGGACTAAGATTTAATATATATTATTACTTATATGCGCTAAATAGGAAGAATATAGTTGTTAAGTATCAATCTTGAGTGAATATTTTTTTTTTTTTACCTCCCAACGATAGTTTCTTCTACGAACTATTATAAATTCTTGTCGGAACCGATACCCTTTTCCGTAATGGATCGTGTAGGGCTTATCGTCCCTGAGAGATTACACAAAGAACGTCCTTCTTCGGGGGTCTTAAGTGATCCAAGATATTGAGGAATAAAAGCCGCGATAACTGAGAGCGGTTGGGTTTGGAACAGAAAAATCTCGGAAGGTCGAAGTCCTTGGAATGAGTCGACTATGGGTTCATCAGCGTCTTAATTTTCGGAAGCTTGTTAAAGTCTCATCAATATTTCCCATTTCAGCTTTCCAAGTATTCTGCACCTGCATAATTTCCTATTACTATAAATGGAAATTGCAGTTAATATTTCAAGCTCCCTATTGTGGATGCAATATTTTGACCTTATAAGATGGACTCTTCTTATAATTACTAGATCCTAATAATAATCTAAAATAATATTAATACCATTCAATCATATCATTTTAACAGTTATGGGTAACTGCTAAATAAATTATGTTTAAAGAAACCTGTACCACTACAACCCATGAAGGGTCTGTGGTTCAGTACATGGTAGAGACTGTACTGCTTCTTGGACAACCCTTGTGCAGGGAGGTGATTTGTGATCACGCTCAACCTCCAGATTACCCCCCTTATTTTGGGTACCCAATTTATAGAGGCCCAGGAGGGTTTCTTCATTCCATATGATCCATCTCCCGCCACTCCCCTTCCTAAATAAATTACATAACTATATTAAAAGTAATTTTAAGTTCTGAATTACTTTTATGGAGATTTAATGGATAGTAACCAGCCATTTATCCTACCTAAAGAAGGAGTTCCAACCACCTGACATACTTTTAAAAATTTTAATGAAATTATTACTGAAATATTTTATTTTTGGTAATTTAAAATACGAAACAACCGTGTCCTACGGTTATTTTAATTTGATAGTTTGTACTTATATGCTCACACGATTTTTTTGTTTTTATATTGAGGGATTTCCTACTTGCTATATTCATACCCGAAATGACATGGAAATCAAAACATTAGCTTCTCTATGACCAAGGAGTATAATATATGTATATATATTATAGAACTATTAAAATAAAAGTATGCAAAAAAAGAAAACACCTACATTTCAACTTCTTGATGTTTAGTATGATCGTAAAATGAAGTAAACCTTCTTGTTTTATTATACATTTTTATTAACTTTAATAATAGAAATTACAAAAGGAAATAACAAGGATATACAATGATATAAATGCTATTTAATATTCATAAAAAATTAAAGCTATATCCTAAACAACAAATTTTTTTTGTAATAGGGAAACATAGTTTTAAAAATTAAATGAAAGCTTTAATTTTATCTATCTCTAAATACGAAACAATTTCGCACTAGCTCTTCATAAGCTCTTGTTAAAATATCGATAAATGTGTTCCAAATCTATCAACATAGTTGAACCGAAAATCAGACCTTTCTGAAAATTTTCGAAATCAGTCTTTTTATAGAAGTGCTGAATTAATTTTTAATTACTACAGTTTTTATTAATCTGTAAACTCATATTAATTAAAACTAGTGAATTCTTTTTATAGGCATTAAATATGGATAAATACTACTTTCTCTCAGTAAACAGGATTCAGTGCCGGTTTTACCGGATCAACATGAGATTCACTTCATCGGTAAAAACCTATTTTATCGAAATATATCTTACAACTTCAAATATATTTATAATACTATATATTCATACATATCAAACTTATCTAAATAACTTTATTTATTAAAATCTGCTATTTTTATCTAATTAACAAATTAAATACCCCCTGTCCAATGGCGGACCAACTCCTATTTTATGATTTATACATCCGTTCATTTAATTGTATAACTCGTTCAAATTGTTTAATTGTAATAAACATGTATTGTGTAGTTCAAATTCTATGTTTATTTTTTAATATAGTGTTAAAAGGAAACAAATTCGAGTCTCTATCTCAGAATTTCAATTTGTTCTTCCAATTCATATGAGAGAAATATGAAAGAAAATAATACAGCTTCGAGGAATGTATTTTAATTTAATTCATTTAATCTTTTTTATACAATATGATTAAAAAAACATTAAAAATCATTATACATGATCTAGTGTCAATCAAAAGTTAATTTATCGAACAGGGAATAATAATTATTTAACACATCAATTATTACCTCATAACTACTTTAAAGATGAAGCTTTCTTAATTATAAATACAATAATTCCATCTTAGAATAAATAAACTCCATATATAATGATTATTTACAAAATTACTTCCACATA
The DNA here is from genome assembly GCA_037127475.1 of Arma custos. Lineage (NCBI taxonomy): Eukaryota > Metazoa > Arthropoda > Insecta > Hemiptera > Pentatomidae > Arma > Arma custos. The sequence goes on along the minus strand of CM073761.1, from coordinate 87,769,640 downwards.
CATCGGTTCTTAGTTCGATCTAAACTGAGAGCCATGTACTTCGATCAAACCTGCACGCCCAATGTTTAAATTAAATGGCTACATGGAATATATTATAACTTGCAAGCTATACTTAATTTAATCATTTAATTTGATAATACATAGTAACCAAGGCCGTAGCCAAGGGGGGTTAAGGGGTCAAAAACCCTCCAGAAATCCCGAAATTTAGTCAGTATTAAAAATTAATACTAGGTTAAAAAAGTGTAAATTAAATTAAAAACAACACACACAACAGGGGATCCAACACATTTTACATCATTGTGCATTGCAACAAGCATACTTATGTTTATATTTACTTAAAAAAGTCCTCCAACAACTTCACAATAATTACCAATCGTATCGAAAATAAAAGAATTGAAGTATTGTTGTTGTTGCGTATTGCATTTAAATCATTCATCATCCAATAATATTTTATATGGGAAAATTTATCCAAATTAAAAAATGTTTAAACATTATCCATGAATAATGGTATTAATATCCTCGATCCTGACCTGACTCCTCCCCCCCCCCCCAAGGCTACGTCTTTGATAATAACACGTTTATATATGTTCTGTTGTATATCGAAAAACATATATATGAAGTGAATTATTATCTCATTTCTTTTTCTGAAATGAAATGGCCGTGATTTATTTTATTGTTAACTATAATATCTGAAAAGCAGAGGGAGCTTACAAATATAAGTCGTATAAAAAAACATTTCAAGATGTGAGGCGTCTCTGTTACGGTCCGTCCCGCTTTTGGAAGGAAAAGTAAAATATTGAGACATTTATAACGTTATAAGCTATATATATTTGTTAGTTTTAGTATAAATTGTAATTAGTTTATAGCTTACCAATAAATATAGGAGGGTAAGAAATAAAAAAAATCGACATCACTAAAAATGTTTATATAATTGAAAAATACTGCTTTCAATAACAAAATATAAATTTATAAACCTACAAACATATTTATATAATACATCTCCAAAGACTCTAACAATAGGAACCGATTTCAAGGAACGAGATGGCCTACTAAGTCTGAGATATCTTAAATCAAACATTGAGGGGCGAAGCAATCTCTCGGTTTACCAGAAAATGTTTGTAACCGTCAGATGCCGTTTGGTAGGTGATATAATTGATAACTCTGACATTTACTCCAAGTTCCGAGGAAAATGCTACTGTCAAACCGACTTCCAGGAAAGCCCTTACTTAGAAGTTGGAATAGTTTACACAGATCTTGACTATCTCTCTCGGTTGGAGGAAATTCGCTAACTTCGATTAATTCAGTGGCTCTTAGTCAAGGGAAGGTACCGAAATTCGATATTATAGTATGAAACTATAGTTTAAAATTCATCAAAATTAATTCAAGAAGCCCTGTTCTATCCCAACGGATATTTTATTTAAAAAAGTGAAAATTCGTTCTAGAAAATAATTAAATTTTTAATCGAACAATAAAATTTGAAACATAAATAGAGGTACAAATTTAGCACTCCTTATAATCAACTAAATCCGAGATACGTGATTCTCCATGGCGAACTGAACAAAATGAGGACTCGATCTATGAAGATATTGGCAGCTTAAACACCAAAACAACTTTAGCCTAAGAATAGTTAATGATACAATAGAAATTTACATTCCTGAAGCACCATAATTGTGTTCTTAAGTTAAAAAAAAAACTGAAACTTGCTTCTTCTCTTTCTGTAGTTAAAGAACTTAAAAGAATTCGATGTTTGAAAACATTGGCTGGATTTCCTATCTCATATACTTTTGCCTACGAATAGCAATAATAAAATTGAAATATTCATCCTTAAAGCACCATAATTGCGTTCCATATTAAATTTAAACCATAAGTGAAAAAAACAAAACAATAACATGCTTCTAATCATTTTGAAATTAAAGAATATTGAGGACTCATTCTGTGAAAACATTGCCTGCATTTCCTGTCTCATGAGTAAATATACGGACGGGTCTTGGACGATTTTGACGTTAATAAAAATATATTTTAGCCTTCGGGTAGTAATGATAAATTTGAAATATCCACCCTCGAAGCACCATAATTGCTTTTTATTTCAAATTAAAAAAAAACAACTATAACTTGCCTCCCACTCATTCTGTAGTTAAATAACATTGAGGACTCAATCTGCGAAAACATTGGCTGCATTTCCTATCTCATGAGTTAATATCGTCTTGGACGATTTTGGCTTTAAAAAATGTATTTTAGCCTACGAATAGAAATCATAAAATTGAAATATCTAACCTTTAAAGCACCGTAATTTCATTCCATATAAAATTTAAACCGTGAGTTAAAAAAACTATAACTTGTTTCTACTTGACGTATTTTGTAGTTAAAGAACTTTGAAGATTAGATATTTGAAAACATTGGCAGCTTTTCCTGTTTCATGTTGATTTTGGTGTTAAAAAATATATATATATTTTTTCCTACGGTTAGTAATAACAAAATTGAAATACCCATAATAAAAACACCATAATTGCCTTGCTAAGTTATAAAAAAAACTAAAACCTGTCTTCTGCGCATTATATAATTTAAAAATATTGAGCGAAAACAGTACTGTTTCAAGAGGAAGAAAATGGTCCAGGTGAAGATCAAAAAAACTGTTCATTGAAAAACCAACGTTTCGACCCACATTTCTGGTTTTCTTCAGGTGTAAATATACAAAATGTATTCAAATAAAAATTAACATGGTAAATATAAAAAATACAGATAGACATCAAGGTATCTGAGTGAAAAAACATAATATTGGGGGGAGGGACACTAGGTCTATATACAAAGCAAAGGGAATAACTATAGAATATTATAAAATACCTAATAAAGATGGTAATACAAATTAACCTAATAGAGATTGTGAAATACAAAAAAGAAACATCGGGAATTATGATATATAAAAATAGTTGATAAAATATTGTTAAAGGTACATAAATTGAATTGATGATAGAAGTGTCGTTAGAAAGTAAATAATAAATTACATATCAAGTGACTTATAGATCTACAGGATGGAAGAGTTTCCTTATAAATCAATTTATTAATAACTAATAGAAGCGTTACAGTAACTAAAGGATAATTGTAGAAGTTATAATAGAAGATACATAACGTAATGGCAATATTTAAAAATAAAATATAGCCAGGGGATGATAAAAATTGTGGAATAGCAAATAATAACAAAATATTTATTACATAAAAAATAAAACGCTGCTCTTTTATTTTGAAAAGTAATAGTAGTTATAGGCCTTGGTATGATAAAGTTCTCCAAACTATACATTTTGAAATCTGAATAAAAATCGATCGTAGAAGCCACTTTGAGGCCTGTTTGCTATTCTTTGCCGGAATCGAGGGTCTTTTGAGTAAAGAAGTAATAGAAGAGGTAAATATTGGAGGGGGTACAATACCCCATATTGGAGGGGGGTACAATACCCCATTCCTTCGTGGAGCCAATAGAATCAGAAAGCGTCTGATAAAATATTAGGGGATGAACAGGGAACTTCCACTTCATAAGTTATTTACAGCTCATGCACCCCTCCGGTGATGCGTTATTGTGTATGTTTGCTATGTTTGGGAGTTATACATAAATGCAATATATACAGTTCTAGTCCAAAGCGGAAAAGTCAGTTTGTTATTTCACTTCCTGGTATCATACAGCCCCCAAAAAAATGATCTCTTTCCCTTCAAAAGATTTATAAAATCAGAGCGATAGAATGTATATTCTAACTTCATAATCGTTTGGTATAATTATGGTGAATAAATACTACCTTATTTTAGATCAAATGTTGTTTTTTAATCATTTTTGTATCTAATTAATTTTATCAAATAACACCTTTCATAAGTTGTACTTGTCCTTTATTTAGCTAAGAATATATGGAAGAAGTGAATTATTATCTCATTTCTTTTTTTAAGATGAAATTGCTATGATTCCTTCCATCTTTAACTGTAATATTTACTATGGGAAAACTGTGGGGAGTTTACAGGTTCAAATTTAACACTAAACATTCCAAGTGAGATATAATTATGGGAATAAGAAGTGTGGTGTCTCCGTTACGGTCCGTCCAGCTTTCAGCTTTACAGAGGTAAATTAAAATATTGCAATATCACTAAAAACTTTTTAAAAAAAGATATTTAGTGGTTTGAGATAGTTTCTCTGTACTTTGAGCATATACTGTCACACCACCACACATTAAATAAACAATAATATATGCATTAAAGCATGTATTTAACAACAACGAAAACAAAAATATTCCATACTCTAGGAAATTTTTTAAGAATTGATTAGGGATGGTTAGGTGGTTGGGGGCGGAGTGGCTCATTGGTAGAGTGTTGAGTTGCCCTGCCCAATGTCCTGGGTTCAAACCCCGCTCACTAGCACACTTTTATTTAATCTGTTAGCGGCCGGAGATGGATCCTTTGTAATCTAGAACTCTCCTGGGGGACACCCAACCTCAATAATGTGGGTACCCAAAATAAAGGGGGAGAAATCTGGCGTTTGAGCGTGATCTAGGATAGGTCACGTCTCTGCACAACTGTTGTCCAAGAAACGGTACAATATCTACCATGTACTGAGCCCCAGACCTTATAAGTTGTAGTGGTACAGGTTATCATTATGTTTTTTTAAGTAATTGGCTGTAATCTAAGTAATAAAGAAAATAAGTGAAATGAATAAAAAATCTTCCTTTTTATTTAACATTTAGAAATGTAATGCATTCGGTGATAGATGAGCTCTTGATTCAACATTCGGATGTGGCATTTATGATTTATTTTTTCTTCATTTATAAAATAATTACCGACTTGAAAAGTTTACGGAGTAATTAATTCTATTTAATGATAAGGTTTGGCGTCACGATCCACGCTATCGTGCCCCCAGCCTGAAATATAACGGCACGTTTTATAGTGCGTGCTAGGGTTCTCACTTGAACTTTATAGATTGAGCAATGGACAAACCTATAAAGCAAATATTTAAATATGGAATAACGATAAGTATAGTTTTGAAAAAATGTATACCTATGAATAAATATTTAAAAAAAAAACTTTGTGTTGAGGATATTTTTAAAGATTATATATATGTACATGAGTATATGTACACTTATATATATATTATGTATTTTAGTATTTTATCGTTAGTGTTTTATTTTGATTATTATAAATATGGATTTTAGGGGATAGAAACTTGAATTGAAATTGAAATTTGAAATTGAAATTGAGCCAAAGCTAGTGACAATCTGTTCTGGGCATCTTATTTTTTTTTAACTTAAATCCAAAATCTTGAATAGTATTAGTTGACCTTTCATATGTGGGGAAGAAAATGGTTCGGATGGAGGTCAAAGAAACGTTTTCAAATATATTTCTATGTTTCATTGCATTATTCAAATATTATATATATATATATATATATATATATATATATATATATATATATATATATATATATATATAAGTATGTATCATTCTTTCAGTTCAAATAATACTTATTTATCAAATATTAGTGGGTGAGATCTCGGGCAAATCACTCCCCTTTACAACTGTTGTCTTAGAAACAGTACAGTTTCTACCATGTACAGATCCTATAATCCTTCACGGGAAGTAGTGGTAATTTTTTTTTTTATTATATATTATAATATAATTGTTATCCTAATAAATAGTTATTTTAATTGTTGTAATATTCAATTTGATACGATTTATTTATAAAAATATTAAACTTAGTTATTTTTGTTTGTTTTTATTTTTATATGTACATTCAATGTGCTTTAAGTATTAATATTTTAACATGATGCCATATTTATATTTAATATATGATATACATTACACTTTATATGATATTTATAAACTTGTAATTCATATCATGATTCTTAATTGTGTGGAACTGAATTTATCCCGTTGACATTAAAATTAATGATAGATATTGTAGCTGAAAGTGTGAACGGTTCCGTGTATGACTCCTAGATTACTATAGATTTTATCTGAGATTAAAAAAAAAATAGCTGAAACTATTATTGGTGCGCGTGGCTCTTAATTTAGCGACAAAGGACTGTTGGTTTTCCGACCAAATGGCCATAGCCCCCTCAATATCCGACTATTCTGTTTTCCCAGCCCGAAACATGACACCCTGCGATAGGAAAGTAGGAAGTGCCTCCCCTTTGAGGTCTTCAGCAACCGGAAGTTGAAATTAATATCTATAGGGGTGTGTAGGGTGTCACTACGTCCAAGCGACTCTCAAAAGCTGCCGTGTCCAACCCCCACACCACATGAAAATGTTAATATTTTGTACGTTTATGACAAAGTTTGGACATTTAAAATGAAATAGTTTTATAAAAAATAAAAAATAGGAAAAATAAAATATATTTATAATTTTAAGATAAATAAACAATCTCTATACATTCTCAGTTGTCAACAATATTTAAATTAACTGTAAAAGAATATAAATTAAAAATAATATTGTTTATCCTTTGTAGGATGTAACAATTAGGCAATAATTAATTATATAAATGCAATTATAAAGTAAAGCATTTTCAATTTTTTTTTAAATTGATTGATTGTTTAATTATTATAAGCATTTAAAACACTAATTTCGGGAATGTGAAAATTATCTTACATTGGCAGGTATCGTTATCACCGATTCAGAAATTAATGTAGCCTTTTTTTTCACTTTATTAACATCCAAATCAATAGTAACTTGTCTAATATTTCAATTGAAATTGTTAAAGATAAATTTAATGTTAGGGGATTGAATGCGGGAAAACATCAAGACTATACGTTTAGGGAACTAAGTCTTTGTTAAATGAGAACGTTCTGATACTGCTCAAATCCTAATCAATAATCATGAATATGACATATTGTAAAATTAAGTATACTAGAACGTTGTAGATTATGAATTCTGTAATCTACAAGCTCATCCCTAAAGTCATAAGCTAGTACAAAATTTAATGTTTTTGTAAGGAAAGGATGGGGTGGAGATAAATGCTAGCAATAGGGGATCTTCCACTTTAAAAAATTTTTTGGTCACTGATCTAAGCTGGATTTCTAAGGCATTTAGAGTAGTCAACAATGACATTTCTACGGACATTTATATTTATTCTCGACACTTGTTGTAGCTTAAGTAATTTTCATATGCTCTCTAACTGATAAACTTACTCCCTCAATGATTGACATTTTCATATATATATATATATATGAAGATGACCAATCATAAGCGCGGCAACAGTCTTTGTGATGTTATGACAACACACTACTGGCATATTTTTTTGTTTAAAAAAAATTCTAACAAAAGTATTTTCTCTGGCATTCTACTCCTTCTTCATCTTCCTCACAAGCCATTTCTACCGTCGAGGAACCTCTACCCAGCGCAGTCACTCTTCCTGGTCTCTACTTAACCGTTCAATGAAGTCCTGATATGAAACTCTGGGATGCCCTTGCGGTCTCTTCCCAGTCCATCGACTTCTAATAGCTTTATAGGATCCGTGCCCTTGCTCATTGGGCAAACATGTCGGAATTACTGGAGTTGTCTGTGGTTTTCAGTTTAGGTACATACAGCTGCTCTCTCACATTATTTTTTCTTATGTAATCCATCTTAGTTGGGTTTATTTCAAGTAAAAAAATCATTATCCAGAGATCATCAAGCAGACCGACTTTCCTGAAGTATTTACCCGGGGGGGAGAATGCTTTTTGTGGACTCATAGCGAAAGATGAACTTTAATTTTAATGATATCAGCATACATATTCGCTGATCCGTTCATTATTATTCTTAAGGATATATTATCAATCTAGCTACTGAAGATCATCTCATCATGTAGAGAAACATAAGAGAGATCCAAATTTGTCAGCAATGTAATTATATGACGAAAAAATTAGACCATACTAGATCTAAAAGATTTTTGATTTATTGAGAGATGACATATGCTTTTAGCAATATATTTTTTATGTTAATTTGTTTTAAAATCCCCTTCACAGATTATGAATCATGGAGCATTGTTCACACATAGCCATTCTTTATGAACGTTAATTGTTCTAAACTATGCCGCACGCTCAGTATTAAAAGATTAGTTAATATAAAGTGGATTGATGAAGAATTAAATGAATGAACATTTAGAACAAAGGAATCAAGAACAAAAGGCTCATAAAAGAGGGTTTAATCGCTAACCAGGAAACTTTTCAGGATCATCAGAAGTGTTTAATCAAAAATAACCTGCCTCCCCTTTTAAATTATAGACTGTTTAGAATATTAAAATGAAATTTGATGAATGGTTATCCGAAGTTCTTTTGAAGCGTATTTCTGACCTTTTGACAAATGGGACGGGTCAATTCACTGGTTTTGATAGTAATTAAAATTTAAATACAATCTAGTACAAATGATCCATATGTCACCTTTTTTATTCAATGCACCACAAGAGTTCTAATGGCTTAAAATTAAAAAAAAAAAAAAAAGCAGTGCTATAATACACATATCAAGAATATCAAGATTATCTTAAAGAATTCGCTGGAGGAACATTCCGGTAGGTTGCAAAGTTGGCTGTTAAAAAAAATGAAACTAAAGATCTAATCTCACTAGAAAAATCTTACTAATGATTTTTTAATGGTGCCACGAGAATTCTAATTGCTTAAAATTAAAAGAAACAAACAAACAATGCTTTAATGAACATACCGAGTATCAAGATTATCAGATAGAAGTCGCTGGAGGAATACTCTGGAAGATTACAAATAAGGCATTGGACTCAAATTAATCTTAACTTAATGTTGTGCTTCTCCAATTGCGATTCCATAATTTCGTTCTTACATGATATGCATTTTTTAATTTAAAGAGGAGAGTGTTTATCTGCAGCCCTTTGTATAGTCGGTTTTAGTGAATTAACATTTGCTCTCACAAGAGATGCTAATACAACCATCCATTTTATCATTGGATTAGAACCTTAGCGTAGTTTGAGAAATTAGAGTAGTTTTAGATACTAAAGGAGTTGTAGTGAGTTCAATTGTAGTGACTCGAAGTCAAACTCTAAGAAACTTCGCTCAGACCAGTTCCTCGAATTTTGCAAACTGCATTTAAACATAACTAAAACAACCCCGGACGCTTTTATTACAAAAGCCATTGTTCTCCACCTTCCTCCGGATTTGTTCCATTAAAAGCCCTGCCTGAGCTTCTTAAAATAAATTTCAGACAAGTTGGAGGAGAATTAGTTTAAAAGGAGCCTTCATCTGTTCCCTTTAATTTGTCCAATTGAATTGTCTCTTGTGTAAAGGACATAATGCAAGAGGAAGGACTGGGTTTGGGGCTAACTCAAACACAAAAGAGGACAGACAAAAGGGAGATGAAACGTTGGCCTCCCACAGGGACAAAGCTACCGCCCTGGCTACTCCATTGTTTCTTTTAATGCTCCTCCTGTTGCCATTCCCTAAGTGCTACTCAGCATTCTAGTTTTTGAATCGCTTTTCAGGGTAGAACTTGAGGGCGAAGGGAGATCTTTGAAGTTCGGATCGTTTTCCGAAATGAGAGAGTAATAGTCTGGAAAATAGTTCCAGGAGTTTAACCATCGAGATTAGTTGCTTTGAGCACTAAGGGGTGACTTTTGGATTTAAGCTCCCTTCAGTCATAACTTATATCAAAAATAATAGCTTTGAGCCTGTGGGGCGTAACTATTTGTGATATTTCATCAAATGCCTGTATTCACTTTACTCATACATAGAAACCTCGCTCTGTACAATGTAAATCCATTGTCATATATATAAACAAAAATGATTGCCACCCTTACCAAAACTTCCAATAATCAGACATGAGAGAAAAATATAATTGATTAAATCCTGTGTCCCTAAATAAACCTCCGTTAGAACGCACACAATGTGGTCTTATCTCGTTATTTATAGGCATTGACAAAACAAAAATAAGACGTCCAAAGAAAATTATGGATCCAATCTGAAGGTGCCTATTTAGATTACTTAGAAAATATAAAAGAGCTGGAATGGCTGGCGGTTGGCCAGAGCTGCCTAATCGACCAGGCTAACCTGCCTCTAACCGGAGCAGGCTACCCACCATGGTGACATTGTATTTAAACAGCTTTACTGTTGTCCAGCAATGATCTCTATTACAGAGGGCTCTATAACTATAATAATGATCTCTATAAGAAAGGAATTATTTATGTGCTTTGATTTTTAAAAACTTTGTTTTACCCGTACAAATAATTTCTTTAGGATTAGTACCCTTAAGCCTCTCAAATCCTTATCTTCGACCACTGTCACAGTCGGATCAGAAAATACAACCCATAATGTCCCATCCATAAAAAAAAAAAACGTTGGAGTTGTGAAACCTACTAGTTTTTTACTCCAGTTTCGTTAAAGCCCTACCATGGATTTTAGAATCGAAATTTTCGACACTTCTACGGGAAATACCCTGTCTTTGATACCTCTTTCGATAAAATCCATAATTGGATCAATACATAAAGCCCTTAAAGGTGCCTAAATTACCATATTAATATGGAGTTGTGGTTGGAGGGCATGGAGTAGGTTTTTTATGATAGAATAAATAGTAAGCATGAAGTTAGTGGTATATATTACTGTCATTATCTTCTTCTTCTCCCTCAAACTCTGTGTGCCGATAAGCGTGAAGTTGCTGACATGGTCCACCCATCTCTGTCTTTTGCAAGTTTTCGCATCTCCGAAATGGTACATCATCTTACCACTCCCAGTATTAAGGTTATCGGTGCTGGAATTAAATCAGAGATAAGAGATAAAGATTAAATATAAGATACGTTCGCTAATTCTGTAAAATAAAATGACATATGGATGAAATAAATGTTGTAATAATAATTCGTTATTTCATTTTTTATCTTAAATGAATTTGAGGTAAAAACTTACTACATCCCACTCTTCCAGCATATTTAAATTGTAATAGTTTTAGGTTGTAAAATGAATTGATGTTTGCAAAAAGCAGTTATGGGCATTAAGTGTAGACACAGTTCAAGAAACTAAACTCCTTTTTTTTTTTTTTTTTTTTTTTGAAACGTCGAAATACACCAATATGACATTCAGTAATTATCAATACATAATCAAACTTTTAAAGATAAAATTAAGAATTCAAAAAATGCTTGTCTTTGACCTTCAAATTTAATTTCTTTTTCAGTGCTGTTTACATAATTTTTAAAATTAAATGTTAAAACGCACTGCTGAGTATTTTTTATGAGCTTCTGCGAAGATTTTGTAAAATGTTTGTTATTGGTATGTTAGATATATACTGCTTTTATGATAAATGTAATGCTAGTGGTATTAATACTTTTACTGGAAGTTTAAATAACATGAATTCTCTGAAGTACATAGTATTAGCGAAAATGGATTTGAAAAATTTTATTTAATTTTCTGTACCATATTAAGATAACCTGCTTTATGTTAAAGGACAATATTCGCATTTTACACTAAATTGAGGTAAACAAAAGGGGATCAGTATTCATTTTCTTTATTTTTATTAATGTCCGAATAATTATTTGTACTATTCTAAGTAAAACACTTTTTCACGATTATTTTTCAAATTTAGTAATCAAATATTTGCTGAACAAACCAGCAACAACCTCTCGTGATCGATTCAGAGTCAGTATCGACCTGCTCAATGAATTCTTGAAGTCCGTTGACAGAATTTTTAGTGACGGGCGGAAACACAGTAATTATGTCAGTGCGACGCAGTTAAGTCCCTTGGGTAGGACGCAGGCCTTCCGAGAAAGCCCAGTTCCCACCATCGATAATTAAAATCTTCAAGGATCAATATCAGCTGAATTAGTCAGGTGACAAAAAGATTTCTTTTTTGTTATCTGAAGGAGCTGTTAAATCGTTTTAATAATGTATTGCCCGAGCATGATTACACATTTGGTGTTGTTTCGGGGGTGTTTACACTATATTTTTTGCTGTCTAAATTATTTTTTATCGTTTAATTTTCTTAAAAGCTAGGTATTTAGATCTAGTCAATATCACAGTATCTGTTTTTCATCTGAATTTCGATTACTCGTTGTTTTAAAAACGTATTTTCTATAAGTGGTCTGAGTTTACGATGGATCTACGTTGATTTAATATATTTTTTTCATGTATTATTTTTTATTTAAACGAATTCATTTGTTGAAAAAAATTACAGAAAGTATTAATTAAGTACCTGAATGACAATAAATAAACATAAAAAATGGTAAAAATAATTATTAAACGAATTACTAAAAGTTAATGAATGTTTAAAATAGAGCCAAAAACTCAAAAAGAAACACTATTATTTATTATAATGCAATTGGGAAAAACCACAATGCAAAGCCTTATGTTTCAAATCTAGTAATACACCCACTTACCAGTCGACGTTTCGCCTATTCTGTATGTATTACAGGTTGTATGTTGAACGTCTTGGTGGTGGGGTGCGGTTTCATGTTTGGAGCCTGTTTGGGCTGTTGATCGTTGGGATGTATTGCACCTTTTTCTTCAAGATGTGATTCACATAACCCTCTTTTGTTTTTGTGTTCTGTGCCTGAATAGGCGAAACGTCGACTGGTAAGTGGGTATATTACTAGATTTGAAACATAAGGCTTTGCGTTGTGTTTTTTTCCCAATTGCATTATAATAGTTAATGAATGTTCATATTGGTATGTATTATTGAAAAATACTGTACTACTTAAAACCACATAAAAGTGAAGTACTTTGTTTAGCATTAAAAAAAAGTGACGAAGGAAGATAATCACATTTAAATTAGTTACAATGTTTTATAATTATTGGTCATTTTTATGAGTTATAAATATTATTTTTTCTTTCTATTTTTTTTCTTTTCTATCTTTTCTCTTTAAAAAAAAAATTAAATTAGTTACGATTGAAAGTGTTTTTTTAATTTATTCAAAGTTTAGACATTTTTTAAATTTAATTATTTATTGGAAGAACTATTGCTATACTAAAACTTTAATATCAATATTACGAAGATAAATCAAGTCTAAACTATATGACCAATGTATCGATTTATTTCTTCGGAAATTTTAATGTTTTTAATGATTGAGAGGAAAATAGTTGACTGGAAGATCCAATGTGGGAGTTAGATAGTCTGGGGGAGCAGTCCAAAAACACTCAATAGACAATAAATATATAAATAGACATTAAATAGCTTTGTCTTATTTAGTGTTTTTTTGACTGCACCCCCACTATTTAACTCCTACATGTTTTAGGACTTTTTTACATTTTTTTGAAGTCTTTAGAACTTATGAAAGGAAGAGGTTAAAAAAAATAAAAGATATATTTTTCTTCAATATTTCAAACGGTTTCAATATCGCAACGGTATATATCAATAGTTTCTATAGACTAGAAAATGAAAGAATTGAAAGATATAGAATTGATTGAAAGAAACTTGGACGTGCCAATAAGGTTCGAGAAGCTTATTTTTCCAAGTGAGCAGATACCACTGGAAGATTGGGCAAATATCAATGGGACAAAATATGTATCTAGTAGAAGATGGGAAAAGACGAAAAGATGAGGGAATGGAGAACACAGGAATAGTCCATGGGAACCTGCCAAACCAACGTCCCTCCTCAACCTATCTCTTCTAATAATCAGAGTCAGTTATAAATTTGAAATATTATTTTTTGTATTATGTTTTTCATCCATATTTTTTACCTTGGTATAAGTTATTTTATGTGCTTTCATTTATAATTTTATGTTTTAGTATAATACACACTCAGGCGCATATTCATATACATGCAATCATTCAGTATGACTGAAGTTCAAACCAACTCGAGACTAACGTTCAATAACAAATAAAATCTGTTAATAGATATTTAAGCCTAAACTCTAGGTCCATCTAAGCCCCAGTTTACCTTAATCCCACCCGTGAAAGTAGTTCCTAACCAGCTTAACACTAATACGTTCATTGACAATCCTATAAAACGAACAAGGTTTCCTTTTCCCATTTTTTTAGCTTAAGGTGACCATTGTAATGAAAAATCCAAGTGAAATTATTTATATTTTTCAGATTATTAAGTAATTATAAAAATATATGCTTCAGTCACTAAAGCGCAAAGTTAAAATAAATACATATTTTAGAGGTTATTTGAATGATGATACGAACAGAATGTGAATTCACTCAGCTTCCTCTTTCCCGTGTTCAGCGTCGAGCTTGAGCCTCGGTCTATCTCTGGCATTCGCTTATATCCTCGGCCTTTTGTCTCATCTGGCCATGTATTATATTTTATTTGTATTATCTTATTTGTATTATCCTCCTTCCCAGTGTCTCTAGGTATTTCCTATAAGTAACACTGGGTTGTCCAACAGCCCTTCGTCCCTCCAGTTTTGGTTCCATGCACCATTTGGTCCTCCAGGAGTCCTGCATTCTCCATACGTGCACAAGCCGCCTGACTTGTCATTCCCCTATTTTTCTTTTAGACTATACTTAGCTCTTCTCTAATATTTTCATTCCTTACACATTATTTTTTGGTTCTTCGGACATTTCTTCTTAGGAAGAACATCTCTGCAGCGGTTACTCTTAAGAAGTATTTCTTTAGAGCTGTCCAGTGTTCTGCTCCATCCAGTGGCATAGACAAGCGTTGTGTTTTAAAAATCAACGATTTGGTTCTTATGCTTACTTCTTTCTTTCCTATTATTGTGTTGCTAATTTGGTAGAAGACCCTTATAGCTTTTTTAACTCTACTGGAAACTTCCAAATCTTTGTGTGAGTCCCTGGTTATAAGAGTAGCTTATTACTCCATTGCAGGTTATATCTAATGCCTGTTCTTGCATTACTTTACTTTTCGAAGCATTTATCTCCATCCCCTTTCGGAATAGTTCCTTTCTCCATTGCACTACAGCTTTCTGAAGATCATCGTTGAGTTGTCAATTATCTGTTATATGCAAATACAAACGTTTGTGCCAAAATAGCGGTGAGGTTATTATACTCTATTGTCCTTGGTGTTCTCTTGCAGATCATCAGAAGTTCGTTCATGAATTCGGTAAATAGGAGAGTACTTAGCTGTCTCCCTGCTTGAACCCATTTTTGATTTTATAATTATATTTAGTAACATGATGTTAAAATCTAGTGGATAGTAAAAATTTCTTGTTTTCATATCTTGTCTACTTATGTATGTATTCTTCTTAAAAAATGTAATAAACATAAATATTCAGTCGACAAAATGATTTTTTCTCTATCAAAATGAATGTTTTTCCTTAATTGTGAAAAAGTTCTTGTTGATATATATTTTTTTTAAATCACTTCCTATACTTCCAGGACATATAATAGGGGTTGCTTTTTTCTACCCTCGGCAGAACGGATGTTGGTTTTCTACCATTGACAAAAGAGATATCCAAAAAAAAAAAAAAAGAGAAAGACTCCCGTGGTTCGGCAAATCCCAAGGTACCTACCCTGGCCACGTCCAATGTCATGGATATCCTTCACTACCCATGGATGGAATTCGGAGGGGAGGGATGGAAAATTTGGAAGAATTGTTGATGAATAGTTTACTAGACAAAACTATAGTTTCAAATTAAACTATCAGTTGTAAATAAATATAGAAATATGATTATTTAAACAGAAATTTGAAGACTAAATTCGGATGGATGAGTTCCAGGAGTATAACTGTTCCATATGCAATAATTTACTCAAAATTTTATTTTCTTTCTTATTCTCGATTTTGGCCATCTATACCGCGTGAAGTAATTTCATGGTTCCATTGTCGCGCTTCTTTCCCTTTTCTTCCTCTAATAACTCTTCATCCTTTTACACTGCTCTTTCCTTCTATTTCCGTCCAGATGCTGGTTCCTATTCTCCTCTCTCTCTCTCTCTCTCTCTCTCTCTCTCTCTCTCTCTCTCTCTCTCTCTCTCTCTCTCTCTCTCTCTCTCTCTCTCTCTCTCTCTCTCTCTCTCTCTCTCTTGGAAGCCATCAAAGTTACGCATCAGCCTTCTGAAATCTGTCCTGTCCTGCATCATATAATCAGTATAATTAAGCCAATTTCTGTCATGTCCCTTTTAATTCCTTAGATCAAATGGTATGCGTGAATTAAAGATTCGTTTTGTTCGTCTGCTATCGTCCATCTTCAGTATGTGACCTAAAAAAATATTTCTTCTCTTACCGATTGTGCCCGATATCTTTTCAATTGTTTTCTCTTTGAAAAGGTCTAACTACTCCCTCCTCAAAATACCGGAGATTTTTCCTTTCCACTTTTCCTATTCCTTCTATTGTATCCTGTTTTGATGGTAAACAAACATCCTATGACATACTGAATTATAAAGTATATTTTTGGCTATATCATTTAATTCGATTCTTGATGTTATTTATAAAATGTCTTTGCTATAAGTTGAGTTGTACCCTATATAAAGAATCCGCATTCCTATATAAAAATGAAATTCTATTCTCTTCTCTTTTTTGTTACAGGTGAGTATTCTTCTTCTATAAATGTACACTACTTCTGGTGGAGTTCAGGTAATTTTTAATTACAACTTTTTTCCCGATTGGATTGTAAAAATCTATTTAAAACAATATTCAAGGCATTATGATGCTAAAGAAATATTTTATTGCTATGAATTAAAGGATGCCTAATATTTATGTGACAGTCAAGGAAATGATTTAACTGAGCTTATAGCAAAACACTGTCACAATTCTTAATTTATTGCTATATTTATTTGTTGTTTAGGTCAGCTATTAAATCGGTTCTCGAATTGGTTGGGCACTTTAATACCTGATATATAGACATACAGAATCGACTAAAAGTGATTAATCAGAATGATTTGGATATGAGATTACAGATTTATTGAAATGTTTAAAATAATTTAAATACGAAAAATATATTATTCTTAAACACAAAACTTCAGTGGTTTCTGGTTTAGTCCGTGTTGTTGAATTTTTCTTCGCCAACGTTTCGCCAGACATATTGCTAGCTTCTTCAAGACTGGATTGAGAATGAAATCATTCACTATATACATATCATATACATTCTTACGTGGAAGGATACCTTTCTTTTCTATGGAGATAAGGTCAGAATGAAAACGATCCATTAAAAGGCCACGATTTACATTCACTGAAAATATGAACCAGATGATACTTATGGTTGTGGATGGAGATGCATGAAAGAAGAGCCCCATCGGCTGAGGTGTAGTGTAGAAAGGCTCTGAAGAATTTGTGAATTAGTTATGTTTCTGCAGGGACTTAATTGGATTTGTGGGTTTAAATAATCGTATAAATCGTGGTGAGAGAAATAAATTATTGAAAAAGGATAATAATAAAAAATTGAAATATTTTTTAAAAATTTATTTATTATAATTTACAACTGTATTATAAGAATACAACAAGTAAATATAATGATGGATAAAGTTGGTTAGAGAAACTATCCATTAGTTTTACTCAAATATCAAATTCAACTTAGAAGGTCACGTATCCATCTTCTATTCAGGATTGTCAGGAATAGAAGAGGTTGCTAGGTTTGAAACTAATGGGTTTGAGTGGGAATAACTAGTGCCATGGATGGGATAAGGTCATTATGGATGATTTTATTCTTAACAAAGTAATCAGCATTGAGAATTTTAGGAAGCATTTTGAATTGTAAGGATTGGATACGAGAAGAATTCGATGGATTATTGGAGTCACAAAGTTCTACTCCTTAAGTCAAGATAGGTCTTAAAATAGTCATGTACGAGGGAGCGGAGTGGCTCAGTGGTAGAGCACTGAGTTACCATGCCGGAAATCCTGGTTCAAAAGTACTTTTATTTAGTCTGTTTGCAGCGGGAGATGGATCATATGGGATCTAGAACCCTCCCGGGGCTCACCCAGCCTCTATAAAATATTATAAAAATAAGGAATCCAAAATAAGGGGGAAAATCTGGCGGTTTAGCGTGACCTAGGACAAGTCACCTTGCAGAACCGTTGTTCATGAAACAGTACAGTCTCTACCATGTACTTATCCCGTTCACGGGTTGTAGTGGTACAGGTTATTTTTCTGTGTTTTGTTCAATAGTTATCTACATGAGGGGATTTGTAGGAATTTATTTTTATCCTCCAGTTTTGACACCATTTTTCAAGATCCTGGAATAGTTTTAAATCATTATTCTCTAAGAATATTCCACTGATTAAATTTTATTTAAAAAAAAAACTAATAGTTTACTCTTACTATCAAAATTGGAGTGTGAAGCTAATCGTGAATCTGAGAGAAAGGAACCAGTCAGTCGCAGGTTTCTTCAGTTAGCTCAATTTTAGAACAAAGAGCCTAAATCGGTATGATAACAATATTGTTTCATAACAGTAATATTTAAAATAGACCTTTACATCCGCATTATTTTGTTATTGCTTCTTTGTGTTACTTTTATCTTTCATCCTTTTTATTAAACACAGATTACCTTTTGGTAAACTTGATAAAAATAATGTTTTAATTTCCCTTAGATATTTCGTTTGTTTGCTGTTGTTTTTTTTGTTTTTTGGCGCCGTCTGAGCTAGGCGCATGTGTGGTCTGAACCACAAGACCCATTAAAGTTACTCTTGTGTGTGTATTATGTTTGTTATGTTATGGATATGCGTGATATAGAAAATGTGTTAGTTAATAGATACGAAAGGACAGGATTTTTTTTATTCTCAGTTGTTTTCTGGATCTTTTCCACCTCCAATGGTGATGCCAACAACGTGATGCTTCTTCACATTTTTTTTTTTGGGGGGGAGGGTAATTTGTGATGGTAATTTCACCCCCTTGGCTATTAGTAAAGAATGTCGGCTCGTTTTTTCTTCATTGTTAGTTTTTTCTTAATTTTTTGGTTTGTTTTGTTTGTATGTAAATAGTGGTTTGTTTGCTATCACCGATCAGAGAAACCTCAAGGCGCCTCACCAACTAGCCATGAGTTGACCACATCCTTAATCATGGACACGTGAATAAGTTTTTATTGTTTATTTTCAACATATTGATATGCATGTGTGTAATTATCTATCCTTAAATATACACCATATATATACGTATTAATCAGTTTCTACAAATCTATAAAAAATAATTCTGTAATTAAAAATATGTATTTAATTGAAGCATATTCAGACTTAAGAATACTCATTCAGAGAAAAATAGCTCGAAAATTTATTCAAATCATCAGTTTTATCAAATTAACCTATATTGAACAAATTACTGGTATTTGAGTAACAAATTTTGATTTACTTGCGGTTATATTTTACTAAAATAATATTTTGTATTTATTATGTGAAAAAAAACAATTTATTAATAATTAAATGCTTACTACACTTAATATATTGGTTGTACACGATTAAATGAATAGATTATTTACACTAATACTTCTTTTTTAGAATCATATGGACAGAAGTAATATTGAAAAATAATATAATTGTGTTAAGTATACTGATATGAGTACGTTACTGGTTGTCGAGTTACAAAATATGGGTAGTATCTACTCCAATTTAATATTATACTTTTGATAGTAAACAAAAAAAGTGGATATATTTTTGTGATATAGAATAATTGTGAGTAGGCTACAATTTATTAGTTTTAATAAACATTGTCTATCAAGTCTGTGATCGGCTAAGCAGAAATATATCCAATAATTTGTTGATCAACTCGGATTAATTTTACTACTTCAGTTTAACAGTTAAAGAGAAAAAATTAACAGTAAAGGCATTTTCAGAAGACACATTTAAAATTATTTTGAAATATATGACTAAAGAAATAGATCTCCACAGATTTCAATTCAATTTTTATAATAATGGAGCCATGAAGGTTCTTTCTGGTTAAAGAAAAATGGTCGTTTTTTTTGGGAATGTCTGTATTTTTTATTATCACTAAACAGTATCACATCAACATCTAATTACTGATTCATATTGAATGAATATTTTAATAAATACATCAGTCATATCGTGTTTTTTATAAGGAACCGTTCTACTATTTTTATTTTGTCAATTATCAATTAATTTTTTTTTAAACTATTGTTAAAAATGAAGAAAACGTCAGAAACATGAAACTACGAAAAGTGAATTATTAATGAATATATATACTCTTATATAATTATTGTTAACTTATTTTAATTTTTTTCTTTAATTTTTATCTAATCTGTTCTTAAAATACTGTTATTGTAGGTAATTCACTTTTTCTTTTAGTTCATTTTTTTTATTCTTTCTCACTTATTAAATTACTTGTAATAATTAATTAAATGTAATTATTTTACACTCTAAGACATAGTAGCTTACAACACCTGTATTGTTATTCCATAGGGACTTGTCCCAGAATAAATAAAGCCGTCATTATTATTATTATTATTGGATCATTTCACACGAAACCTTCGTTTTCAAAGGGAAAGTTTTCGTAAAAGGAAATACAAAATTTGTATTCAAAATATTTACCCTCATTTTCTGTACATTTTTCCAAACGTATTATCAAAATTCAATACTAGAAATGAAAAATTCAGGGTTTTGTGATTAAATTAAGGCTGAAAATGCATTTTTGAGAATCATTTTACCCTTAAAGAAGTTGTCCGAATTACTTCAGGGTTAGAGGTAAATCTGTAAATAAAGTTGGATATGGGAGGACTTCGTAATCCAGCTAGTTTATTTTCTTCACTTTCTGCCGTGAAAATTGGGGTCTGTCATGTAAGAGTATAGATCCCTTCCGATTAACCAGTACAGGTTGTTTTTTTATTGGTTTTGTTGTATTATGTGAATACTCATGAAGAGTACCATGTGGATGTGATGGTTTCACATCTCGATAGAAAGAAGAAATGAATTATTTATAAATAATAAAAGCAAACATTTCATATTAAACAACCAAATAATATGGACCCGCTTAAGGTAATTGATTTGTTTTGCAATGAATAAACGAGTTTATCAATGAATGTTAATCAACGAGATGAAACCAGTGATTTCAAAAACATTCATCTCCCTTTTTCACCTCTCGATCCACTTCCTGTATATGAAACAGTAATTAGTAATTACCGAATCGTTTTTAGATGTATATTTGCTCTCTTCGAGATTGCTCTGTTCGAATTTTTCGAACTGCGTAATTATATAGTGTGAAGACCGTAAATCGTCCATGTCCTAATTTTCTTTTCACCACCAGCGAGGACTACAGGACAGAGCCAGGAGGCGCTACTCCTATTCATCGGAAGGATCTCCGGTTCCGTTGGACAGGAGGGTCGCTAATCCCGGGAGCCGATTCCCCCGCACAGAACACACAGAGCATAGGGCTACCCTCACAATCCTCCATTATACTCTAATCCTCCAATTGAGATCCGATACACGGTCCCAGCCGCCTACCGTTCCCAAATGCGATTATGGATCCAGTAAATTTAACAAACTCTGACGACGTTAAACATCCCCACATTCCAGTTACCTCCGGTCCAATCGTGTTACTGATTCTTTCTGCTCTAACACCCAGGCTTTAGAATTTTCCAGTAGCATTCGCATCGCTATTTATTACTGGAGAGAGTGGTATTGTGGAAATATTTATAAATAAATGAAATAAAAACGTACTCTTCTATAATTTATCTTTAAATAATTTCGTTATGCTAATCTATATCCTCCAGCACCATTTCTACTATTCATTTTATTTACAATATTTTATGGGAGCGGAGTGGCTCAGTGGTAGAGCGCTGAGTTGCCATGCCGAAGGTCCTGGATTCAAATCCTGCTCGCTGGCAGACTTTTATTTACTTTTTTAGCGGCGGGAGATGGATCCTATGTGATCTAGGACCCTCCTGGGACTCAGCTACAGCTTCTTTATGTATGTAAGCAGCACGCACATAGTTTTCCAGTATTATTCTATTTTAGCAATATAGAGATGATTGATGACTGATGATCGTGTATTTTACCATATTTGACCATAATGCAACAATCAGAAATTAAAGAACTTAATGCTTCCTTCATATTATAATGTTTACTGGACGTTTCAAAAATTATTGTTTGAAAGTTCCAGTTTTGGGATATTTCAAGCATTAAGAAAAGACACTAAGTTATACTAAATGGAATATAAATATCTTCAGTTCTTTTTTGGAAATCCTACAGACAGCAATTTATATTTTTTAAATAAATTTATTGATCAAGTGAAAATAAATAAACAACACTTAAATTGTAACGGAATTCTGTAGGAAAAAACTGCAAGCTGGTGCTCGCGAGGCGGATTTAGCAGGTATTTTAGTGATTAATATTTTAACTCTAGATAAGGACTTAGTAGATAAATAGATCGTACTAAATAATACTTCAAAAAATAAAACTGTTCTGTTAGAACTTATTAAGTGCTTGGCAGATACTGTACTGTTTCTAGGATAGCGGTTGTACAGGGAGGTGATTTATCCGATATCGAACTCAACCGCCAGTCCCCGTATTTAGTGTACCTATTTATAGGGGCTGGATGAGCCCCGGGAAGGTCTCCAGATACCACAGGATCCATTCATTTATCTGCCACTGCCAAATTTGAATCCAGGACCTTCGGCACGGCAACTCAGCGCTCTACCACTGAGCCACGCCGGTCCCTAAATAAATAAAATTACAAATAAAATATAACTTATAATTATTATGCTGAGTAGTTTTAATTATTGTTCAACGATGTTTATTTTTTTATTGAAAAATGTTCAGATTCGAGTTTGTTCTGCCATATTTTATTTCTTCTTAAAAAAATATTTATGATTTATTTAACGATATTGGAAACTAACACTTTTCCAACACTTTCTTAACGGGGTAGGGTTTTAAAAGGTATTTTGGAAATCTCTCAAGTCGTGATTAATTCGGCTGCAAACATGATTTAGAACCTGCACGCGATCTTTATCAATCTTATTTGAATAACAATTCGTAATAAAATCTTATCTGAATAATTTATTCGACTCGGAGCAGAACACTATCAGAATAATTTATGAAAATAACGACTGGTTTACATCCATTTTCACACTTTGAAAATATTCTAGTGCCTCTCTTAAATGAATTATAGTGTATGAATATTTTGACCAACTAAATCTAAGGGTACATGAATATATTTTCCAGTTTATATTAGTATATTTATAAGTTTTCCAGTATTCTTCTATATTAACAATATTTTGTTTGACGATTTTTTTACTTATTGGAACCATTATGTAACAATTAACAATGTCAGAAGGAACATTATTTAATCTTTACTTCATTTCGAGCTTATCTTACAAATAATGTTGTTTTTTTCAGCTAATCATTTATTTTTATGCCAAGCAAATTGTAACATTTCGCTTAAATCAGGTACTGGGAAAAATTAATATACTATCAGTATTGTTGATAACAATAATAAAATAATAGTGTTCTCGCCCTATCTTAGGAATGGTAAAATTTATTTTTCATTCACGTATTACAGTTTAAAAATAATTCGGTATTATAATATTAATATCATAATATTATTATTATTATATAATTTTTTTAAACTATATATGGTAATTTTTTGCATACTGAAAAAATGTGAAAACAAAAAATGATAATATCTGTTTATAATATAATTCGCATTACTTTTTTTTCGTCACTTAAATGTTGTAGGGGGGGGCAAAAAAGTAGAGCATTGTGTTACCGGAAATCCTAAGTATCAAGTCCGTTATAAAAATTATCATAATTAAAACATAATATAAGCCCTGTAAAAATGTATGAAGGAAACGTATTATAATACTTTTGTCAATGTATATTACTCGCTGTGAAAATTTGAATCTTAAAGCTGTTTTTTCCTTATTCTTAATTTTTATTTATATAATTTTTCAAATATATATAAAATTTATGATTTCTCTTGTAAATAATCTGATAATGTACAGTCAGGAAGGTCTCTTGCATGAGACGGAACCCACACCTTTAACTTATGTTAAAGTTTAAAATTAATTATTAAAAATTACCATGTAAGGCCAGGAATAGCCGATCTGGAAATAAAGAATATAATATATGTATAAAATAATATCATAAGTGATTGTGTGAAACATTAAAAACGGGAATATATTCAAAAGAACATAATGAAAATTTCTGAAGCAACTGCAGTATATAATCTTATATTACAACAATATATTAAAACGTTTCCCCTTCTTCAGTTATATTTAATATCCAACATCAGACGTTTAAATGAATTTCATATTGAAATAACTTTGAAGTATACACGGGGTAGGAAATACAGTACCCACAATACTGAACGGGTGAGAGGCTAAAGCGGATCGAAACGATACGGCCCAACGCACCCAAGGCTTGGATTTGAAAGAAAAAACACATTTTGAATTACCTGATCCCAAACAATTGACAAAAGGTACTGTAAAATAGACAGTGTATTTGTGTGCGTTTGTAATTGCGTATTTAAGGTAAGTATTAGCCTTTCGTGTTTCAGCAACTTCCACCAAAATCAACCTACTGTAATAGCTACTCTTTATTGTATAATCGATTTCAGTTTAAAATATTCTCAAAAATATCCTAATGAATGTGAACATACTGGCCGAATATACGTAAAACTAAATGTTCTTTAATTCCATCAAAATTTATATTATATGTGAGTACATACATGCAGATATTCCAAAAATAAATTTGCTTCTATAAAATATTTTAATTTTTTTTATTTGAAATAAATAACCCCCTCTCATTGAATGTAGTAATATAATATTGGTAAATATAATCTATGAATAAATTTAATAAATAACTAGAACGGAAAAAGTTAGATTATTTTTCTATGTTTCAAGAAAAGTTTTCGTTAAATAGTAATATTAAAGAACTATATACTGTTAAAAACTAAAGATGTTAAGAAACACGCAGAAAGGAATGTAGGTTGACCAAGGTGATTGTTCTAATAACTAAATAATTGATATTATTATTTATAGTATATACTATTTAATGAAAAAATAAATAATGCGTTAATATTATATACATTACATACTATATACGTTCGATGAGCGCACAGTAACATATTATTTTAACATTTTCATTTAATTTAAAATTATAAATTGTTGGCACAGCAAGTCATTAGTTTTTGTTATAAATAATCTAGTAGTAACTGTAAAATATATTATACATCATAATAAAAATCATATTTTTATAAAAAAAAAAAAATAATAATAAAGTCTACCAAATAGGGTAGATTAATGTTAGTTCATCATTTGACTAATGAGTACCCTGAAATATATTAAATATCGGGCTGATATTTATTTTATAACTTGAATTTATTTGAATAAAATAAAAGTAGTTAAAATATTGAAATGGTTATCTATGGAATTTAGAAAATTTCATGGTAGGCCTTACGTACCACGAACCATGAACCAAGGTTTCGATTCCCAAGAAACCTATCAAATGAGCAAGGTATGAGATGGGGTTTGATAAGCCTCGTAACTGATTAGCTACTTAATCAACCGAAAATCTAAATTCAGGTCAAGAGGTATAAAAACCGGCCACTGTACACAAGTACACTCGCTTCCCTTCATTTTTATTTTTTTGCGCATACTCAAAAATATTTTAATTACATGAATCGTATTAAATGAAGTTATCATAACTAAAAATTTCCAGGGAATTTGAAAAATCAGGTTGAAATCTCATGATTTTACAGGCACTAATAATTCAAATAACAATTTAAAAAAAAACAACACTATTTCAATAATATTGTTCGTAAGTAAATATTTGGTTGATAGTTAAATGGTTACTCACCAATATAAGATTATTTCTTCGGTGTATTCCGTGATTCAGCCTGTAGGAATTAGCTTAAATATTTAATTAGGATTGGAACAGAAGTGAGACTCTGCAATAATTATTTCATTACGTTCTCACGTCCCTTGGATTATTTTATCAATAAATGTATGCTTCTCTTGAAATACAGTCGTTTATAATATAAGATATTGTACTTGAGAATCTTGTTACTTACTATATTATCATATTGTCATTGAATATATTTATATGTATTAAATAATTCTACTACTATTAATACTATTAAATATAGAGTGGTGTACCTCAGTGTGTAGAATACTGAGTTTCTTAGTTCAAATTTAGCTGTGACAGAAAGTTTTTAATCTGTTAACCAGCCCACTATTAAAACCAAAACTTGCTCCACTACAACCCATGAAGGGTCTTGTTAGTCTTGGTAGGGACTGCTCTGTTTCTTGTGTAACAGTTGTGCAAGGAGGTTATTTGTCCAAGATCACGCTCAACCGCCAGATTCCCTCCCCCATTTTGGGCACCCACTCT